>PDGT01000021.1:1736317-1762204 GCA_003671415.1 Megathymus violae
TTAAACTATAGATAGAATTATTACTGAAAGCGCTGGATTTTTAGTCTTGTGTCGAAGCATTTGCTGATTTTTGTCCGATTGTTGTACCTACCAATCGTAAGTAATATTACAAACTCTAACCAAACCATATAATATAATATGAATTTGAATAAATGAATTTTTATTGCTAAAAACGTTTAACTTGAAGATAACTACCAATTTGCTTTAAAATTCGTAAATACTATTATAATACCGTACCTTATAATTACATCGACAGTAACTTAATTCAGATTTTTCATCGTTTATATTATATTAAAAAATGCTCTCGCATATGCTCTCTGCGTTTGACTATATATTGTCCATCCTAGGTTATAGCAGCGTCACTAACCTTTTCGTTACGATCATAACTGATCGGCTGAATTTGTGTATTTGGACGCAATCTACATTTATTTAAATGGGTGAATGCTAGTATAAGTATAAATATTTCTTGAGTGACTCCGTGCTTTGGATGGCACATTTGATCTCATTAAACACCAATCGTTAAGCTAAGTCGTAACCCATGGGCGACGTGAACTTTTGAAAGTTTTTTTGAACTTTAACCATTTCACCAATCCGCAATAAAGCGGCATGGCGAAATACATTTGGAAGAACTGTGAAAGCTAATTGGGTACATCTGACTAATACTTTTTTGCAAGTTGAAAACTCCTCAGCTCCGAGACTACACAAATAATCAATTTAGTACTTAATTTATTTAAATCATAATTTATGTTTCTAAGTAGCGTCAGCATCTTAATCCATTTTGTATCCCGCTAATCAAAAAACAATGTTTATTTATTTATTATTTCATTCATTAATTATTTATTGTAAATTTCTAAAACTAAGCCTACAAAGGGCTGACTGAATACCAACCAGCATTCTCTACCAGTCATAGGTGATAGTGAGACTATGAAAGGTTGCAATGCAATATTTGAAAATGACAGAAAGTAAACAAAAAAATTGAAAAATGGTGTTAAATAAGTCAAATTTCGCGCCTTATCCGTCCAGAAAGTCGCTTCGAAGCGCTGGTACGAGTCAAATTATGCCTTGCATGGCCGTGCGTGTATGTGGTTCTTATTTATCTCGCTTGTTACCATGCTCATAAAATCAACCGTTAAATGCTGTAATAAATGTTACTAGCCAACATGGATATGACAAACGGGACCGAGAATAAATAAGCAGATACGGATGACCCGTCTGTGTTGTCTCTGATATTATGGAAATCTAAGAGCATTAAGAGGTCATATTGGAGACTATATGGCCATAGAGTCCAGTCAACTTTTTATTACCCATTAAAAACTTAAACCAAGTAATGTTGCAATTACTACTGTTGGAATTAAAACCCTAGATACCTAAGAAATTTGTTTTATAATTTGTACAACCAGCTGAAATCGTATTATCGTAGTTCTCATTGCGTTATTTCCTTGATGAAAGTGCCCGATAAGTGAAGTAACTTGCAAGTGCAAAGTACAACAACAGATGTCGCGTCTTGCTTAAGAGTATATAAAAAGAGTTCATCTGGGAGTAAAGGTTTACTTCGAAAACATTCAGTTTACTTACAGTAAACGGTTCGCGTGAAGAATTACTCCTTCCATAAAGGTAGGTTCCGATAAATTTTATTTTCAGTCAAATTATTAGTAAAGAATTTTCTTGACATAGAATTTTTTGGTTCCGGGTTCAAAGCTTAATGCCTCTGTATAATTAAACCTGAAGAGATGCGATTCAAATTAATTGAGTGATTAATTGCATGTTCAAAATCCTTAAGCCGGTCAGAGAACAAATTAATTATTAATCAATAATACGGGGCGATTATACATGGTACCATTTCAGCAGCAAGTTAATTTTTCCTTCACAAGTGGCAACGCGTTGGTGGTTCCCCTGGTTTAATAAATGACTATGGATGGTCAGGATTTTGTTTCTAGCAAGAGATAGAGAGAAATAAATTGATAAATATTCAGTCGCGTAAAATACTCTACTACCGTGTAAGTACCATCGGGATCAGACTGGGTGGGTGGGCCAGCGACCTCCAACAGGAGGTTCCGTTTGTCATAGCCTCTTCCGCTGTTCAGAAGGTTGCATCAAGAGCAGAGAAGGTTGGCTTGGACTCAATTATGCATGGAGTCTTACATCCCAAAACGCTCTGACTTCATGTAATCCTGGTACTTGAAAACTCGACAACACAAATAACTAAAAGGAATTAATCAGCCTCACATTTCATTTTACTAGTAACATGATAACCTAATGTGATTAGATAATGCTATTACATATATTATAAGTCATGATAGGTTCATTATGAAAAAATATACAGATAACCAACTATCAGCAACAATTACTGTCCAGTACAAACTCCTCCTCGAGATTCATGATATCCTGCTATAATGTTCTTTCAAAATGCCGTCAGCGTTTGTTAATCACGCGTAGTTTAATATTTTTTATACGCCATAAGAAGTGCGACTACCTAAAAATACCTTCATCCATTTTTAGTACGGAACCTATTCCATGGAACTCCAATTCTGTCTTGAACCACTTTTTAAGACATGTGAGTAAATACCAGACTCTCTCACGGAGGCATTGGTGGATAACAATCCTACTTAAACTGTCCTCAGAGAAGCAAGTTACTTTTGATACCCTTGTTTGCCCCATGATTATAAAAGAGCGATCAAAATTACTTCGTTTACAATTTTCCAAAGCACCTCCTTTCATAGTACACATGTGTTAAGCAATCTGTATCGGTACTCTGTATTTCTAGCATCAGCACAACACACATTAATTTTCATCGCGACGTCAGTTTACTTCAACTTCGAAGTTTCCCACGGCTCCCGAGGAATGTTCTGTGCGTACCAGTGTTTAAAATTTAACGTTCCGGTGATTTATGATCAACTTTTGGATTGAAGCAGATTGACTGGGTTGAAACTTCGCTCGCATTAAATTAGCCTTGTCCTTAACAGCTTTAACACCGGCCTCTTTTACGAGACGAATTTTGCATATTAAACATCTAAACCCAAAAGTGACTTATATATGTGTAAAATTGAGTTGGTTTTTCTAAGCGTTTGTTTGTGTTGTTGTCAGTGTGTAAGTCAGGGTAAACCAATATAAAATTATTATGAGTATAAACAACTATGTATTTACATGATTTGATTGGATTACAAAAGTATCTGAGTTCTATAAATACAGGCCGTGGGGTTAGGTATATTGTTTTATAGTTCGATGGGCGCTTACCGCAAACCATTCCACATTATTTCAGTTTGTCCCATAGGCACTCATACTCATGTACGCTAATGAATTTTATGCCTACCTGGCTACCAAAATCATTATAAACACCATGATTTTTTTTCAGCTTGATTTGAATTACAGTGCTGGAGGAAGTTAAGAGTTAAAATTTATACCCTTATATATATAGTCTTGGTTTTGTATATAATAAAGGGCCTAATGGTCGAAATTCATTATTCTTTTAAATTTGAAAGTTATTGATGATATTTTGCCAAAGAGACCTTCATAACCATTGCATATGTATTTTTTAATTTTGTTCTATCAAGTTTATGTAGACGTCTACTTTGAGAAAATAATTCGCACGCAATTTTGGTCAAATACTTGACGGAGAGCAAAAGTTTACATATGCCGGTAGCAAAGTCAGGACAGCATTTCTACTGAAAACGCTATTTAAAATAAGGCCGGCCATACAGTAAAGAAGAGTCACGTATGCTTCTGTGTGACCTTCTGGTTCTCTCCCAACCCAGTGACTGCAGCACCATTTTCGAACCAATACTGAATGCTAAATCAGAAAGAACACTGCATCGAATATAAAATTCCATATTTATAAATGAGCGCTAAAAGGGAACTTCATTACGCTTATACTGATCAAAGAATAATATGGGACAAGAAACCAGAGTATCTTTTGAAATAGCTCCACGGGGTCAGGGATCATAGCGTAAGAGGCCGCCGACCGAATGCAAAAAACATCACATAACGAGTTTTAAGAGATGTTTTAAATTTGCGGCTACAAAATAAGGATATATTTGTCTTCCCTTTAGAAATAAATTCAGTGTTGAAAGTTTCAAAAGTAAATATAAACTAGAGCTACTGAAGACGCAGCTTGCTGCGGAAAATTTGAGACATGCACACCGGAAATACCTAAACCGAAAGGATTTCTTTACACCATCTTAATATTAGGTTGGGGAGAAAGTCTTTTCGCATTTTTTATGAAAATTCAAAACATTTTTTAATAAAGTTTTTTTTAAATTTAACTAAAGTATATAAAAACCATTTTGTTCGATAACTTTTTCCCATCTTGTGGGTAGGGACATGATTCCATTGCTATAGAAATTCTGGGGTTACTGATCAAAAAACTGCGTCAAATAGTTTTGGCAGTCCTCACGTGATGTTAACCTGACATTGCCTAAAGAGTTCTGGAGAAACCGAAACAGGTAGAAATCTGAAGGTGCAAGGTCCGGGCTATACGGTTGATGCAGTATCATCTCCCAGCCAAAGTCTCTTAGTTTTTGCTGAGTTGCCAAATATATGTGAGGTCTAGCGTTATCATGATGAAAAGTCACACCCCTTCTATTGACTAATTCCGGCCGCTTTCTCTCAACTTCTTGCTTTAATTGTTCGCAGTAGAGTTCAGAATCGATGGTCCTGCCTGGCGGTAACAACTCATAATGAATGATGCCCTTCCAATCACATACACACAGCATCACCTCGTTGCGAGTTAAATCGAGCTTCGCCACAGTCTGTGAAGCCTGACCGACCTTTGACCACGACCTTTTTGTTTTTGTTCTTGTCGTACGTGATCCACTTTTCATCACCAATTATCAGCTTCTTCAAAAATGGTTCGATTTCATTACGTTGTAATAAAGAATCACAAATGAGGACACGGTTTATGTTTCTTTCAGTGAGTTCGTGTGGCACCCAAATATCGAGATTTTTTGTGTACCCAGCTTTGTTCAAATGCGTCAAACCTATTTTGTGATCAATTTCCAGTTCTTTAGCTCCGTTGTAACTACTGATATGCCGATCTTGCTCCACTTTTTCAAAAATGGCATCCATTTTATCCGCGACAGGGCGACCAGAGCGACGTGCATCTTTGACTTTAAAATTTCCAGATTGAAAACGCTTAAACCAATTTTGTGGCTACTCTCACAGACACTGCACTAGGTCCATAAACATCACAAAATTTTTTCGTGGCCTGCGTTGCATTTTTATCTTTTTGTAGTAAAATTTTAAAACATAGCGAATTTCTTCATTACACTCACTCATCTTGGCAGCAAACTTGGCAAAACAAATTAAAATCACACATTTTCCAAATTTAAATTTGAAATTATCTTTTTTAAAATTTAAACTTTTTAATGATACCGAAACCGGCCAGATGCAAATGTTATAGTCAAAGAGATTTTATTACAAGTTCATACATACTAAAATGCGAAAATACTTTCTCCCCAACCTATTAGTTAGCTATTAATATATAGCATAACAACACATTCACACACATACACACGTGCGACTTAGTTAGGTTAGCTTACTTAAATATAACAAGTCGTGTATTCAAAATTAATACTTTCAATGCACGACAATTTAACAATATGGGCAGGTAATGTTAGTATGAGTTAGCGGGTGGTTGGGGATAAATTGATGCAACTTCCACATAACAGCATAAGAAGAAAGGGGTAACTGAATACTAGCGCTACACGAGATCACATATCCGCGTTAGCACAGGTGAGTCTACGCCCATTGCCCTATTTTTTTTATTGTTGTAATTTTTTTATCAATATTCAAAGTATTTTTAAATAATATACGTATAAATATGTATTACAGTGGAAGGTTTCAAGAATCGTCTAATTATGGAGCAAGTATCAATAACAGTAGATTTTAGAAGTTTATATACATATACTTTCGAAGGTCGAGAGTTTGTAAACCTATTTCCTAGGTTGTCGGGATTATGCCTGTAGAGGAAATGATTATTGGAAACATTTGTCTTTGATCTCATTAAGTTTTTGTGCAAATATTGCAATACATAAATGTACATCTAATTCATGGAACTAGCAAACCGATCCTTAAAACAATTTAATGGAGAAAACATGTATTTTAATAAATATCTGAAAAAATTAATAACAATTGTTTTCGGTCTTGGTGTTATTTGTAAATGTAAGGCGTACTTTTTGTTGGAGCGAAGTGAGGACGGGTTGTTGGTATATGACTAGGTATACCTCTATACATATATTCGATAATGTATTCAGGGATGTTCTGATATGAGATGTTGTGGGATATGCAATATTTCGTCTACAAAGCTTCGCCCTCCAGGACAATGTATTCAATTTTCTCACATGATACCTTAGCACAAGTTTTAAGTTTCTCCTATTATATCTTAAGCTTGTTGAAATTTTGCGCACGTTTTAATTGGTTGTTTAGCTCTTGTACTAAGAGAGTTATGTAACCGGGCTTTCAATTTCAGAGCACATAGATTTTGTAAACAAAATTTGTGTCATCAGCCATGTATTGTTATTTAAATGTTGGATTTGTTAATGTGTCGTGTTTGTTTTTAACAAGTAACGTAGAATTAGGACGCGACACAGGACGTGGCCCTTTACCTTGGGTTCGAATTCTTCACGCATCGTTAATTATTTAAAAGAAATTCTTCAGTAAATCAAAATATTTTGAAATTTACATAACCTGAAAGTTCTTCGTAACATTTCCAAAAAAATGTAAAGTGTGTATTCTTCTAATCCACACTTTGCCAGCGTGGTGAACTATGACCTCGAATCGTCGCATTCTGAAAGAAGATCTGAACCCAACTGTAGAACCGTTACGAGTTATAATCATGATCGTAAGATTGATATTAATATATTTTTAAATATTAATAGTGATGCTCAATGAGAGGTAAATGTATGGATATGTATTGTCTATTACGCTACGATGTAATAAAACACGCTTTAATTTTACTTTATAATATCTGTTAACCAACAAAATTTTAAGTTTTAATTAATTAACTTATCTTTGTAACTTGACAACACGATCTTGAAATTCCTGAATTAGCAAATGTTTAAACTTTTAATGTTTAGCACTCAAAGTTAATTTAGTATATAACTTGGTATAAATTGTTTGATGTATAAAACGTACAATAATGTTCAGTGAAAAAATATATCAGTAGAAAGCAAACGAAGCAGACGGGCCACCTGAGGGTACCTAAAAGGAAATCACCACCAAGAGACATAAGTAATATCGAAGGAATCATCTACTCATTGCCGGCCAAAACGGAACGAAACGGAATAAGCTTTTGAATGTATTGTTCGTTTCGGCGACTGAAACTCATTAAGGACATATCGGTTAATTCTATAAGAGAAGCAGTAGCTAGCCAGGTAGCTAAACAACCCTAAAACACGACGAATACAATTTTATTGTTAAGTATGTTATAGTATAATTTTTTTCTCCGTGCAGTTTGCGTCATAAAACGTCAGAGCGGTGAAGCGCGTATTTGCTCTCTTTCCCACTCATGGGCCTTATGGGCGGGCATAGTGATGCGCATTATTGTTGTCAATAAGCGTTATCGATAGTGTATTTAGTTTTGTCATTATGTGGGATTGTGATAAAAATGAAAGAAAAATAGATAAAACAACGTATTTATTAAAATAAGAATAATAATTATTTAAAATAAATTATATTAAAAATAAATATAAATACTTATATCTAAGTTTAAATTGAACAGCAAAAAAGATAATAATGATAATAACTTATATGTAAAATTAAATCTAAAAGTATTTACATTAAAATTCTACATCAGAATCATCATCATCCACACGAATTACGAATCCTTCTGCCAGATGAGATTTCTTCAAGTCTGGATCTTGGAGTTTTTCTGCACGCTTCACACAATGTTCCCAGTTCTTTTGCGAATATATGTACTTCCATATATGTACTAAATTAGCATTGCATTAATTTACAGGTAGTTAGGTGGGGGTAATGACGAAAAACATATTACAGAACAATTGACAAACAATGATCATAACATGACAATATCGCAGCACCTTTGTATACCGCACCGCCGCCGTGCATCTGCCTTCGATGACTCATTTGTTTTTATCGATAATGGCGTTGCGTCCGCGCAACATGCTCACCGCCCTAGCGGGCTTATCTATTATGACCCAAACTGCACGGAGAAAAACATTATACTATAGTTAGGATTCAACGTTAACATTTCTTAATATTTATTTAATGCAAAATCTAATCTAATCGGCTTCGTTTAAGTCATATAATTGATCACCTGTTTCATGGAATTAAAATAATCATTCAGTTTAATGATCGTCTTAGTTTAAGATTTATTAATCGTAATAGTTTGGTTGACAGGAATTGGAATTTCCTAGTGCAAATTGATTGCCCATTTTCGAATAGACGCTTGAGAATGGTTCTCAATTATCATATTGGATGGAGGAGTGGCTGGGTACAGGCGTAATCAAGCCGAGCCGAATTGACTTGAGCAAGATTAATTAAGACTCGTAGCATCAATCATTGGTCTACGAAACCGAGTACAGATTTTGCGTTTCAAGTTCACTTCCAGATGAATAAAATACAGGAAGATAGATATTCAATAACTTGTCAAAGTGCACCTTGTCTTTTATTCTGACCTACTGTTACAGATTATGGTCCAATTATTATTATAGTACCCCTAATCCATCATTTAGGTGGTATTATTTCATCAAATTTAAATGGAACCAAACGGGAAGTATACTCTGTTAACCAAAAAAAGAATATTCCAATTCGGTTAATAAACGGCGAAGTAGTGAAGTATCAAACATAAAAAATAAAAACATTTAAAAAAACGAATTGAGAACCACCTCCTTTTTTGAAGTCGGTCTATAATAATAATAATAACTTTATTTCATAGCTTTTAGTACAAAATACACAAAGTTCACAAGGTAAAAATTACAATAAAAATTACATTTAGTAATTGCTCAATTACCTAACTATAAAAGATCTCCGTGAAACCGAATGAATCTAATTTACTATTTACTACAAAACAATCAACTTGTTAAGGGTAAGTTGTGACAGACTAAAGGTAATTTTTATTGCTAGTCTATATATAAAATTAAAGACAAAACCGTTCAGTACCATTTTCTCCTCTGTTAATCAACTGATACCCTTGTCTTATCAATTTTTTTTTTAATGAAACGTGATCTAACCTCCACGGTCGAATTTTGATAACTAAGCGAACACTGGTTAATTTAAATATGAATTTAAATTATCGCGGCAATGCTACTAAATAAAGTAAATTTTACTAAAAGTCCAATACTCATCACACGAATCTTTTAGACGCACTTGCATTGAATGTAGTCAAAACTAAGCTACGGTAATGAGGAGTAACTAGATGGGGAATGAAGGATTCAATTTGCTTTGATTTAATATATAACATTTGATTTTTATATCATAAGCCGGATGTTGAGTTCATTGTCTACAACAGAAAGCCATAAAAATAAACATACACGTACTCAATATTATTTATAATTTTTCTTTACTGAAAAAGGTATTGCATATTATCAATAGATATCCAATTATTACAGATATCATACGAGTTACTAGCAATCACAAACAATACGTATTTATCTACGACAGTTATTGAACAAGTGTAAGAAGGTCTATGTTATCGCAACCGTAAGTGCTTTTTGACCCTCATTTTATTTTTCAATCATTGAAAATCGCTCCCTAGCGCCATCCAGACATCTGTGACTTGATGTTAGTGTCTAGAAATCGATCTTGATTGTAAATTACAGGTATAGTTTGCCAGAGACTTTGTCCAAATAGTTCAAGTTATGTCGTATTTTTTTTCAGTTGTTTTAATTTCTCTAGCATTAAAATTGCCTGTACCACACATACTGGACATACATTTGAAATATTGCAACGAACCACGTCATACTGTTATAAACGTGTGTCCCAATCGGGATCGTACTGGAGAGCCTTCGCACTGAAAAACAGGGTCACTATCAATTGAGCTACGGAGTCGTTAAACGGATTAAGACATTACAAAAGTAACAGAAACTATCCGCCTTACGTTCTAAACTCGTTACCAGTTTTAGAATCCCGTGTATTAGTTGACAAAACTGGGACTTTGTAGTATACTTTGTGGTATAATTGTAAAAAAATATTTTCTCTTACTCGACAAAACTATCAGAAAATAAAAGAAAATTTGAAATGAATACCCAAGATAGGTCTGAATAGAATATTAAATATGAAAACCTGAATATGATAACCTGAATTTTTTTGTGTCTCTGAATTTATTTGATTCACAGTATGTATTCGCAAGTACGATTCAAATGTTATAAATTTATATATATATATATATATATATATATTATTTAATGAATCTAACATTTGAGATATAAGAAGATCCACGCCCGTCTTTGAGTAACAGTCAACCTTTCATTCTCGTGAACAACGGATGAAACTATGGTCTGAAATCCCTTCTGTTGGAAGTCGTTGGGATCTGTACCACCACTGCGTCGCAGGTCCTTCCTGTTTTCTTCGCTTCCTTCTTATCAGTCACCGCAGCGCTGATGACTTCCGAGTTAATTCCGCGAAAATGTAAAAAAAACAAGCTAGTGTAAAAGTACAGTAAGAACGCTAGTGAAACTATAAAACTCCAGGGACTTCATACACCCATGGATGTACGGATTTACGACGTATTAATGGATGAATTTATGATAATGAAATGTATTGAATATAGAATTCAAGCTCAGGCTTCTGCAGCTACTCAAATTCTTTGCGTTTTAAGCTTTTCTAGCCCGACCGTGCCTGCTAAATGAATGAGGGTTCAATGATGACTTCAACTTGACTTGATGTAAATATGCATGGGAGGTGTTGACCACTTACCTGTGAATAGCCTTACTGCTAGTTCCCGTTTTTTATATAAGAAAATGACAGGTTAGAACAAAAGAAAAAAAAACTATTTTAAAATATCAAAAATGCACGCATGTAAAGGCATCGACAGAAACTGAGCAAAGTCAGGTGTTGAGCAGTGGCTGCGAGTAATCAATCACAGCGCGGTGATCCGCCGCCGCTCTCACTGACACGCCGCGTCATCAATCAAACTGGAGCCTGACAATGATAGAGAAGTACTAGAAGTACGCTTTTATTTTTTATTATGTTGGTAAGCGACTAGTATCGCGTGTTCGCTTAGCTTCAAAAATACTGCGCGAGTACAAATTGCACCCGCACCGAAAACACCATTTACTTATCTGTAGTAATAACATAATTGTAACGGGACCAAATCTCTAAATTGAATGTATTTTTTTTAGAAATTTTGATATACATAGATTTAGAATTTTATCGATTTAGACGCCTAAACATATTTTTTTACAATTCTTATCCGTCTATTTAAACATGTATAACACTATACATTTTAACTGTAACCGTGAACATCCGTCAAGATTTTTGTTTTGAAACAAAAGGTTACAGTTCAAATGATTTATATCAGCAATGATATTAGTTTAAAATAATATTTATAATTCTAAAACCACTAAGCTGATTTAGATTAATTTTGATATATTTGGAATTTATGTTATGGAACTGGTTATGTATAATTTATGTTATGTTATGGTATGGTCAAAATGTTCGATATTTTAAATCCTGGGAAATGGATCTCTTTATTATTAATTTTTAGCAGATATTCAATATATTTCACGTTTATCCCTTTGTATTGTTTTAAGGATCGATTTTCCTGGTTTTATGAATTAGACACATTTATTGTAAGAACTATACAAAAATAGTGAATTTTTTTTTAACTACTATCTGAACAGAACTTCCGTACTAACTTTTATTTTTTATTTCGTGGACAAAGACCCCAAGACCCAAAGACCCATTACACGTCATTAATAATATTTATTTATTTAAATCTCATTACATCACACAAAACACTTTTAGCTACTTGGGAATATCCTAGATTATAATTACAATTAATCTATAATTACAGGCAATAATACTGTATTAGACTGTGTCCAGTTTGAATTATTTTGTGTACAATGAAATACAATTCACGGTTCAAACCCTGTCAACAAGAAATTGTTTGACCTTATAACTTACTACAAGTACACTGTAAAACAGTATGATCATGATTTTGAGGTACTTTTGAAATAATAAGAGCGTGAGACAGTAAAGATCATTAATCTAAAAATATTATTAACTTTTCAAACGAATTCCAAACATTTTCGGCTCTAAATGTACCTGACAAATACACATACGATGACAAATTCCTTTAATACCCAAGCAAATTACTTTAGGCAAAACTCAATGAAAAGCCAAAAACCTTAAACTGATCTGAGGCAGTAGAAACCCCATTTGTTGAATACAAGATCTTTTTATATTAATGTAAAAATCCGTCTTACGAACAGACTAGCCACCGGACGGTATATGAACATAGCCGCCCGTGAATGTCCGTCACACCTAAAGCATTACCTTAATGTTGCCGGTGAAGATTTAAGCCGAGATCATGCTCATTACTGGCTTCCAACGTAATACAATTTATGGTTGACTTTCGAAAGAGAATTTAGAACATCCAATTTAAGAATGATAATGTTTTTTATGTATTTTCGCGTAACATATCATCGTCGTATCATAGGGTGTAAGGGGCTTTACCCAACCTTGATCTCATGTCGACATCTCTTACTAGACTCTGTACCAAACAATGGATGGAGCTATGGTATTACGTACTCTTGAAGATCGCTAGAATCTGGTTTTGGATGTAGTAGAGTTAATTAATAGGCAGATTTACCGTTTCTGTCCTAGCCAGTTAGTCTCAGACCTCATAGATGTACGAGTACATTGGCTGCGGTCACCACTAACCGTAAAGTCTTTCTGATTATTTATGGCTATTCATATACAAAAGCACTTATAACCCGACAGCTTACGCTAGCGAATTAAGTTACAGACCAAATTAAGCAATATGGCTTGGAAAGGAACTCACAACGAATTTGATGAGCAACACCACGGATCTGAACAACATTAGGTCCTAGCTGCTTTGATTAAATGGTAGACGTTAAGTAGAACCATGTCAGTTGGCATATGGAATTATTTTTCTCCGATTGGCTACCAATTCCTCCACCAATCCGCATTAGAATTGTTAGCACAGCACTCTCTGAACTTCCTCAACAACAACAAACCTCTACATTGAACACTGAACTGCATAATTACAACGACAATTAACCTACCTACCTACCAATTACCTATTGAATTAGTAGATATAATAATTGAAACAGTAAAAGTCCAGGATTATGAAAAAAAGTTATCTTTATTATACTCAACTACGAGAAATAACATATAATACTCTCATTGTATGTACATATGTATGACATACAACACTACTAGTGAGTAACTTCGAGCCAGGTTATTGCCTGTTCTATTTATTCTACATCCTTGTTCCGTCACGCTTTACAATTTGATGACCACGGTAGGTTTAATTTGCAGACTGTGTAGTTACCAATCTATTCGTCAAAACGCTTAGCACATACCTTGACACTGTTAAGGTAAAGAGACGCACTTATTATGAACGTAACAAAACGTGTGAACTGTCTCGAGAGTAAACCGCCAGTTATTAAATCTTTATGTTTGTTTAGCGTCCTGAGTATAGTATGCATGTTTGCGTTTGCATTTTAATGTAAATTTAACTACTACGAACTATTTTATTAAAGTATATTTTAATTGAATTTTAATGTAGTTCTTAAATATAGTAATGATTAATTATATAATAATATATTATTTTAAAAAACTCTATAAAAATTTTCAAACGTTAAGTACAAATGACGATAAAATCGTTTCACGGCTGTAGTGTATTTTTCTTGTTAAAATAACAGTCACATCACAGATTTTTCTAAAATACTCTGTTATATAAATATAACTTTTTTAGGTTATCCTATCAAAATTTAAGTAATTTTTACGTACATTCTCTTTTTTAATGATAATATTAAACTTTGTTCACCAGAATGAAGGCTAAATATTGATATATAAAATCCTGACTCTCAGAAAAGACCTTTCCTGTCTGTCTGTCCTGGGGGTTATAGCACATTTTAATCGCAATCCTAAATGTACATTACATATTAGCTTTATTTACATTAATCTAAATTGTGTACATATGCATCGTGTGTATGTATGTATGTGCATCGCTAGGGAAGTAAAAAATATATATGGCTACAAATCTTCAAAGATTACACATTATTTTATTATAAATCTTGCCCTATTTGTGTTTATTACTGAGACAAATACCATAAGCACTTTTAAATTACTTAAACCATATTCAGGCCATTTAAACTGCAACAAGGAATATCTGACACCGTATTTTGAGTTACCCCGGGAGACCTGTGCGATTTCGGGATAAAAATGAGCCATAAATTTAGGACGTGGACTTTTGCCGAAAAATATCCTTTGAAGCTTACGTTTTCTATCTACGGATTTTTCACAATCGATGGAGTTATCTCGAAACGAATTTAAAAAGGATCCGATAATTTTAAAATTTTTAGCTCCCTAGTGCACCCCTTGTTTATTTAATAGTTTAGATAGATCATGTGGAAACAATCACGCACAAAAATCATTTATTGGTACAAACCAGGGATGTTATGGAGCTCAGTAACCGTAACCGAAACCATCGGATATGCGAAATAGAAATATGTCCGTAACCGTAACCGATAAAAAAGTTTCGTATAATTTCGGATAGCGGCAAATTTCAAATTTAAATTAAATTAAATAAATAATTTATTGATTAATTAAATAATTTAAATTATCAAATTTCATATCCGTAACATCACTAGTACAAACGTTCTTAAATTTAAAAAAGGCATTCAATTACGTTTAGGGTGCTTATTCTATTTTATATTTTTGCTATTTACCGATTAATTTATTAACAAAAAAGACCCGTATCAGTAACTCATATAAGACCAATAGTTATAGCAGTCTTAGGAATTAATAAGCATTACGCTCCGTAATTGTCGTATCTATGTGCACTGTGCGTCGTCATTGATGAAACTTTCCGAATACTAACGCAATACGACACGCATTGACGGAACACGGGACTCGCTTGACATACCTACTCGTTTTAGCTGTGTGTGATTTTTCGACATGAACAAGTATGCAAAATCAAGGCTTGCTTTAGCTAGATCTAGTTTTTTAAAGATAACAAAAGCAAATGAACCAAGCGGCACACGCTAACGGCAAGGATTTCATCAAGTTGTCTTCGGCAAAAAGGAGGAACGTTGCAAACGAAACATATAAAAAAGTATTTCGTGTATGATTTTTATACTGCTATTACATTATAATATTATAATGCTACTCGTATTACCTTTGAGATTACACTGGACAGTACAGAAAAAAAGAAATTGGTCATTAAATTGTCTATGGATCTTAACCAGAAGCAAAGTGCTTGGTTCGCATTCAAGAATGAATGAAGCCTTAACAATCATATGTTAGTAAATATATGTATGTTTGTCTCTATTTGTATGGTACTTCTGTGTCCGTGCGTGAGTTTGATTGCGTCTATTTCTCTATGTTTGGTTGCAGTGGAAAAAATGTAGAGTAACAACAAAATTAACAAATTAATTATTTATTTAATTATTTTAACAAAATGTAAAGTTCATGTCCATTTACAACTTCTGTGCAAATAACAAAAATAAATGTCACCATTAACAATACAACACATAAAAAATTACAATATGTACGATCCAAATATTTTTAAAAGATATTTGGAGGTAACAAGTTTTTAATAACACGTAGCGCCATCTAGTTGAAACGTAATGAAACTTATCAAAGCTCTGGGCTAGAGCGTAATTTCGCAACCTTTAACACCTTGAAAATAAAGTCCATTCTATAATTACAACACAATTATAACATACATCACAATTTATATGCAGTTGATTAACTAAAAAATAACATATCATTTCATTTATTGATATTAAACTATGTATCACCGAAATTCATTGAATGGTACAATGACGATATTCTTTAAGATACCTCATGAATTAAAAAAAAACCTATTTATTGGTATTCACTTAAATAATGAGTTATCTGGAACTTACTCCGATTCAACGAAGACTCCTGCTCCCGAGAGGGTTAAACTCCATCCCAGCTGTCTAATGGATCTACGACCTATTTCCACGGCAGTACTTCCAATCGGAATCATGGAAACTTATATTTCAGTGCGCTGCTTACCTGCATATTAATGGCCTCGGATAAGTAGTCGTGTAAGCCGAAAAGTTCAACTCGCTTGAAAGACAACGACATCATTAAAATTCAATATCATTACAGTGCGCACAAAATCGACGGGCAAAATGTAGTGTCCTGCATTTTATTTACCTAATACTTTCATTGATGTGTATTTCATTAGTGCCGGTTAACCAAATTAAGTCAACCATTATATAAAATCAGTGACATTTCATTAATAATTACAATAGTCATATTAAGTCAAAGTAAAAATTAAAATAAAACTTCATTCTGAGAGGATACCTGAGCCTAACACGAGAAAATGTAGGTGTAATAATAACCATAAAATAAATGATTGGCCGATGTCAAGTCTTTGCAATTTCGACAAGTCCTTACCAGAATAACTTAACCATGTAACAGGAACTACCCAAAGCAATCGTAAGTTCTTCCGGACCAATTGAGAGTACATACTCTTATATGAATACCTCTACTATACTATACTACAGACAATAGCTAACACTGATCAAATTTTCTTTATTACTTCAATCATTATCAATCTTAAATTGATACCAGCAAACACACAACAAAGGTAGACATAAATGCACAAGCTGCACAGTAAAAAAAGTGTATTTCATTAATCCGAGTGAATATATTTATCTAAATACGGCATCGTTCATAATCGCTACGCAAATATCAGCTATTTATGTTCACCCACGCATTAAAAACATTATTTCAAGAGAATGAATATTCCACTATTGTAACATTGTCATAAGACTGTCATAGGAGCCGTAAGAATAATACATCCCAACGTTTATATTATATTAAATACTGTTCGAGATAACTGAGCAAAGTCAAATAAGTATATAACATCTTCACGCATCCAATAAGAAAAATAATAACATATCATTGATCACCCACTATATTCGACTGGACAAACATTTCGTGTAGTAAGCCGGGATTGATATAGTTACCCTAACGTCGATGAGCGAATAGCGGTCTCAGTAACACTCTCAAATCAATAGTAACAGCTGCTGTTTTTAAAATTACTGTATAGAAAAGGAAAACCTTTTAAAAATCCATTTAAAATTTAAAACAAATCTACTTTTACATTGTGAAATAAATGATAGAAAAAACAAGTGTTTTGTTTGACGTTAAGGCAGTTGAACGTACTTAGATTTTTTTTTAAATAGATTAAAAGTAAAATATCCATTACTACTACTTTTAAAATATTAATTACCATAAAAATATTTTTTTATTTTAAGCTAATGCTTTTCCAGAAACTTACCTGATGGATAATGATAGTGTGATCGTAGATGGTAAATATGCTAACTTTTAAATCCCTAAACTAAATTATAACCGGACGTGAACGCCACAGGAAGCACCAAGGAGGCAAGCATTGCTA
The DNA here is from genome assembly GCA_003671415.1 of Megathymus violae. Lineage (NCBI taxonomy): Eukaryota > Metazoa > Arthropoda > Insecta > Lepidoptera > Hesperiidae > Megathymus > Megathymus violae. Next base: position 1,753,899 of record PDGT01000021.1, read on the forward strand.
TCTTCGCGATACAAATCATGAATGACTAAGCAAAGAACTTCATCCCTACCGCAGGACTGTTCATGATGAAAGGACACTCACAATGATAAGGAAATTAGGTCAGCAATTCTTGCAGGCACTCTCTAAAATGGTTTTATTTATTCATTGTAATGTTTGTACACCAAAGAGTAAACTAAAAACAACAAAGGAGAAACAACACAATAGACGGCGTCATTGCTATTCCTCGAGGCAAATAAAAAAAATTACAATAAAACAAAGGTAACATCATAATATTTTTTTATGTATATAGCCAACAAACCAACATGCCGACCATTTGATGATTTGTGATCATCGTCGTGTACGATCTTCTGTAACACCAAAGGCATCATATTTACTTTTCTGGCTAAAATGGAGGAGGAAGCTCTGCTTATCTGACCCTCCGACGCTGCAACTTAAATACGTAAAAAACATCTAAACCATACTCTCAAATATACTATAAATACAGGCCTATATTTTTTTAATATTTTTTTTTTAACTCCACAAAATCGCTATTGCTCGATACACTGCATTGAATTAGCGTCCAAATGAATCATTGAATCAAAAAATAATTCCCTCCAATAGTTATTTGCTTAGACGATTGTACTAACGGATATGCCGCGGTATGACTTAGAAAGTTACCTAATACATTTTTCCTAAGTAATACATACAATTACAGTGACAACAACTATTTTTCCCGCAGCGAAGATAGTCCGAGTGTATGTTTATATTTATAACCACGTCATATGAAATACATTTTCGTGCTTTTTCATATATTCTCGTAGGTGTATTAGCGTCGTTTATTTAATTATATCTATCTAACATCATGTCAAAGGAAATGTCTTATTAAACGTCTTATCAAATATACTAACACAAAGTCATGTCAAAGAAAAATTGAAGGCTGGTACTGTAGCAAAATTATTCGTTGTTCATTTTATTTGTCACTTAAAATCGCTGCCACATTTCAGTAGAGAGTAATACAACAGCCTTACAAGGGAACCTATACAGCTCCGAATAAATGTCAAATATCATGCCTTAACGAAAATAAACAACGGGTCAAGCAATCGGAAGCGAAGTACTGCCCAACCTCGGACTGGAATGGAACCTTTAATAGTAAATAATGATTTTCGGTATATCGGCAAACGGATAGCCACGTTAAATCTTACCGTAAAAGCAAGTTGTTATTTGTGAGACAGCGAAAAGGCAAATGGGTTACGAGTTTGGTGTAAATAACCCCATTTTTCTTTTTTTTTATGACATTATTAAGCTATGTAATTGGATTTTGGCTATAATCCATTCGGTAAATACCGTTGTCTCCTCAAAAACTACGGCTTCGAGTTAAGTTACCGCAGTAGGCTTTCGACAAGGCATCCCACTTCAGATTTCGATGGATATATATATCATATCTAGGTACTAATTACATCTGCAACAGCTAGGGCTATTTTCGACATATTGTGGGCAAAAAATAAACCTATAAAAAGTCTAGCTAAATGCATCTCTAGCACTGCAACCGAAAAATGTATGGTTTTTTATGACTGAGTTTCAGAAAGTGGGTAAAAAACACAACCTCCGTAAATACTTACTGTCAGAATTAAGCTGGGACTCTCCAGCATGTGCCAACAAATCGTGTTAAAAACCCAGGCTCTCTCTCTCAGCAACACGCATGAGTACCATCGGGTTTTATCTGGGTGAGACAGAACCTAACTTTCTCTAAACATCATTGCCATGTCTGTAGTTTATCAGGATATATTAAAAACAGGAATGGTCGACATAGGCTAAATTTCGGTAGAAGCCTTTACACCTTTAAAATGTGTCTCATTTTGTCAAGTATTTGGATCTTCACAAACCTTACGGTATTATTTTTGTATATATATTTAATATAAGCAATACAGCCTTTATAAAAGTTAGGATATTAATGACTTTATTAATTTATCATTGGCGAAAATTACACTTTACATATATTTACTTACATATGAATAAACCTTTACTCCAAAATGACAGCTCATGCGCAAAGCAAATTTAAAGAAGTAATTTTAGTACTCATATACGAAATGAGAATTTCAAACATTTATAATTATAATGGGAATAGTATAAAACACTCCTTTAAAATATTTTATTACGATTGCAATTTTAAAACTTCCTTATTGAACAAGAAATCAAAGTACATACATGGAAAATCTAACTTTAACATTTGTATTGAACCCGGATTTACTGGTAACTCATTAACTCTGATGTCAGAGAATTCGCTGATGTTTAGGGACTTTAAGTTTTGTATCGCCTCTGGTTTAAAATTGATTAAAATGTATTTAATTCATTTAAGTTACGAATAAACGAAAATAAAAATTGTATATTTTAATGTTATTGGACCTCATAATGGTCAGTGGCCAACTCCGTTCAAGGCCATCCGTAACTACAAAGGTATTAACAATGCGTTTCCGTCTAATAAGGAAATTGAAAAACTGCTCCATATTTTTTGCTTATCATTAATTAATGCAATGTAAGTGGAGATGTAGTCTCAGATAGTAAAACAAACTTAAGCCTAAAGGTCTATTTCACTTTTAACTTGAAAACACCTAAATAATCAGACGCAAAAACCGTCACGGGCAAGCTATTCCATCCCTTCACGGTGCCCATACCAAATGACAAAGCAAAGCACGTCCTCTGTGCTGGAGGGATTTTTATGACGAAACGATGCATATTCGCTGTTCTTGTTCCTTTAAAAAAATGGTCCTGCCATAAACAACATTTTTTGTATCAGAAATTTGTTGTTGCATAGACATAACTGGTTCCATTTAAAGCCAATGTTATCTATGAATTTTTTTTTATTACTTCTTTAATTACCTCGTCTAACCCTGGTATACGACGGCATTTAATCCCTAAAAACATTACTTTCAAAGGATACGCAAAGAAGTACCACACGCTGTTTGTAAAAAAAAAATATTAAAGATTTATTGATTCCTTTAAAACGAGTTAATTGAATCATAATCTTAGATGTCAAAGTGACAGCCAATATTTCCTTCTGGAGATATCCCGAATTCCCAAAAGTTCCAGCCGATCGATGAATTATACTTTGGAGGATTTACTAGATTTTTTAAATGTACAAGCAAAATAAATTTGCCAGCAAAAAGTTTACAGGTAATCACAAATTATCAGGACTTGATTTATCGCTACTAGATAAAGCCTCCATGATTAGTGGTTTCTAAATCCAAATAATCCTGAATTCTCTAATTTAACAGTCACTTATTCACTGGGAAATATATCAGTATTAGATTCCGTACAATTCCTATAAAAAACATAGGAATACATCATAAGTAAAAGCTCACAGGAAACTCCTTGGTAAACCCAATTTAAATTTATCTAACGCAAGGCAAGCGCAATTTACCTTTTATTATGAATCGTCATTTGACATTTGGGTCTCAATGTAAGTAACTTTTACCACTCTAAACTTGCTTACTACAAAGCTATAAATAAAAATTGATTGCGCAATTTTTTTCCTTCAAGATATCAACTATATACTAACATATGTGTGTCATAAAAGTATGAAATTGTCACATTTCCACAATTTCAAAGTTAAAGTAATATATATATATATATATATGTAGTAGTAAGCGAACACCTAAAATTTACTGTGAAATTTCTTTAAATGTCTATATACTTTGCAAATATTAAAGAGTAAGAAAACCAGTGATAAGGTGGTTCCCCGATTCCTTCTTGGCCCTTATCGTATCAGTGATTACTTGTGGCACTGCCTATTTGCATCAAGTGGCCTCTGTGCTCGTTTGGCTATTTACATAAAACACCTCTAATATATATGTAAATCATACACAAAGTTGGATGAAACTTTGCTGGGACGAGCTTGTTAATAAATGACTTTCTAACAATGCAACTGAATGTCTTTAATAGCATTTCGTAGTTACATTTTAGAAAGAGGGTAGTTGGCATCCACACAGGTAAAGATCCTTATAATATTCTGTGTATCATCACGATTAAACTAAATGATACAGAGCAAAAGATATATAGCCCAGTTACATCCAACAGCCCTTCTAAAATTACAATTTCTTACTTTAATACTTTTATCGCGTATCGTTTGGCCATTGTTACTTGTACAAGTAGTCAATGAACACGTATGTATGTGACGTAAAAACATAAATTCGCCGTCAAGATCGGCTGACAAGGAAAAGGGCGACGCGTACTCATCTCCCTTTTAGTACTAAATTCATACAAAAAACGTGACGAGCCTACCGAGTCTGGAGTTCGTGGTGAGGAGACAAATGCAGCTGAGAATTAACCTTAACAGCAACTCAAGCCGCTGACGTGAACTTACATATTAGGATGTTTATATCGAGTTTTACTTACTTAACTATTATACTTAAGTATTTATCATCCTCTACGTGAAATAAAGTGTCATCTGCAAAAGACTGTTTTATAAAAGAGCGACTTAAAGATTGCCTTGCGCAATCTATTGGCTCTTTCTATTTTTTTTACTCTTTTTATAGATGTATTGTACATATTTAGAGACTTTCATGAATAAATTTATATATTTTTATTTGAAACTATGATTATTTAATCCATATTTCCAAATTTACATACACTCATGGGGGTTTTACTTTCACATGCAATACTATATTGTGGGGTTGTGCTTATAACTAATAAATAAATAATAATATATTGGTTCCTGGAAAAAGATTTATTGATATTTGTGAAAAGACCTTAATTCTACGTAAATACTGTTAACCCTATCGTCATATGTGAAAAAAAATGATAATAATTAAACAAATTAATAATTTTTAATATTTATGCATATACAAATAGTTGTACAGATACTTATAAAGTTGTTTTTCGAAACTGTAATAGGTATAACAGACTATACAATCCAGAAGTTACGTCTTATTTACATCGCGATATTGCTTTCATTAAATTTTATGGTTTTTGGATTGAGGGGTGAATTTTAGTACTGAAGTGAACGAAATCGTTGCTAAAATATGATATAAATTTTACTGTGTAGTTACAATCTTAAAACTAAAATCATTCAGTGTACAGCCGTCAGAGCTACCTACATGAATCACGTCGATTGCAAGTGATCGTCGAATGTTGAATCCGATTATAATGATTTTATGAGCATCCACGTTTTGTGAACTTTGTTAAAAAGCGGCTTCTGGGTAATATATTTAGATGATATCAATTCCCAGTGAAATTAAACCAGAAATTAGGAACGGTGAATCGAACTCGACCACTAAATCCTCCTTCACCTCAGTGCAACGCTGTAAAGTAGGCTGCAGAACCTCTTAAATTCTTATTTTCTTCTTCAAGATACCGATGTCTTGTATTGGACTGTTAACGACTTGGCCACAGATAACTAAAAATGCAATTTTGATAATTACAAACACACTTAATAATTATTATAATTCAATTATTTAATTTCAATTTATTATGTTCTACAACTGGCAGCTTCAAAATTAAAAAAAAATTGTGTTAGTCCATTTTAAAAGCGAATAAACTCGACTTCTAAGTATTTTCTTGATAATTAATTAAATATGTAGGTGCTCGTTTAGACAGTTACTTTATTCTAAATTCAAATTGTAAAGTTAATTTTATTTTCTATTTGTTCGACCTACAATGTTCAATAGCAAAAAACAATTAGCGCCATCTATTGTCGGCAAAGAATAACTTTTATGTTTACTGTTAAGAATGTGACTGAGTGTGTGAACAATGTGTGAATGTGGGGATTGACATTGATTTTTAAATAGTTTACAAAATAATGTATTAGTCAGCGGATAGAGGACGTTAAAAAATTTAAAGGAAAAATCTGAATCACGGTAACAACTGATACTTGAAGATTGTATATGTGGTTCAAGGCAGAAAATTGAACTCTAGAGGAGAATTTAACCCGTGTCGTGTAAGTAGTAAGTGGTGTTAATAAAGTATAAAGTGAAAGTGCTACTACAGGGTTTAATTTTTTTGTGGAAGTGACCACCCCTTGTGTTCCAGTGCGGGGTTAAACACTATTATTAAGACATAAATTAAACACAATCAACTGTTTTCTTGTAAACTATGTTTGCTATTAAATGCGGAAAAAGTATTTACACCTTCTTCATCCATAATAATCTACAGCAAAATATAAATACTATTTCGAAGATTCGCAAAGATTCGACGAAAAACAATATCGGCCATAAAAACCAACCAACACCTTAAACAACTCTCGGCCTCATGTTTTGTGTGAAAGGCCGAATATCGCGCATACGTTTTCAGTATTGCCTGCGTCATAGTCTATTGTTTTACGATTGTAGCGAATGTATAGACACAAAAGGCATAGAATGTTTCGAAAATCCCAGAAATCTATATAAATAGTGGGCATGACCGTCCACGGGTTCATTTGGTTATCTCTAGGAAACCAAAAATCTGCGATCTACGAGTACCACTGCGATTGTTGAAGTGCGATAAAATATTTGCGAAACAACTTTGGCGTTTATGGAACCCGTGTATCCTGACTCGTAACAATATTCTACGCTTCAGTAGACATCTTCACAAATTTTTTTTTTGATGATGCGAGGATCTTCTGATCCAATTAAACTTGATTTACTCTTCTTGACAGGAATTACCTGAGCCAATTTAAAAGTTTTTACTAGCTAACAATCTTGAAGCGTCGAATGTATTTTACACTACGTCTATTTACTTAGTATGAAGATTGCCCTGAGCTACGTTTGGATATATATTAAATAATGTTTTTACGTATTCTAAAAATTTTTGCTGGTATAACTACAATCCTACCTGACGATAACAATATATTCTTGTAGTGAGGCGCAATAAAATGGTAAAGAAACATCTAAAGGTACATCACTACTAAGTATAAACATTGAAGCGGAAAAAGTTGCCGGAAAGAAGCCGTTGTTAACTCAGCGTGAAACCAGCACAAGTTATAATTTATGAATCTATAACTCAAGCTAAACAAAATTCAAGTATCCGTTACACATAAATTATGCGTTGTCATAAGTGTGTAATACATTACACATACAATTATTTTCTGGAGTAGCATGATATATGTATAAGGAACAATTCAGACTTTCTCATAAACTGCTAAAAGTTCTTGCAATGAAATGCAATGATTATGTAAATGTAGTGCAAGACATTCTCCCGTTTAATAATAATATTTTGTGATTATTTTGACGGTTTACAAACATGTAATTTTGCAACTAATGTCATTATCATTAATATTCGACGACCCCACAGTCCAGTTGATAGTGACCCTGCCTACCGAACGAGGGGTCCCGGGTTCCAGGCCGAGGCAGATATTTATGTAACAGATAAATATTCGTTCCTGTAGTGCCTAGAGGAACACGTAGAGATATACTGTAAACTTGCTTAAACTTGTCGTCACTCATATCCAAAAAGTAAAGTAGATGTTCCAAAAATTTTACCGCGAAACTTAAATCCACTTAATTTGAGCAATATAAATAGACTTCAAGTAACGTAACTACGAAATACTATGATTGAGAGTAATTTTCTTACAAGACCAGTGTCAGGTCAGTTGGTTCACATTCCAAATTTACCAATCCAATTTAAACGTTTACATTTTCCAATAAAAATTTCTTTCGCTATTGCCATCAACAAATCCCAAAGTCAAACATACGAAAAAAAGGGCTTGTCTTAAGGGAAGATTGCTTCTCTCATGGACTTTATTTGAAAGAATTAATTAATACACGTCAATTTTTCTGCTAGATTAATTAACATTTAGTTTTACGTAATGCGTATTTTGATTCAATTTGGTTTATTAATATACCAATACCAAATTTCGTATAGCGCTGACAAAAGTGATTCGATCTAAAAAAAAATGAATACTGCATACTAAATAATATTTTTTCAATTTTCATATTGTTTTTAAATTTTTATACGTAAATGAGAAATTTAATTATATACTTAAGCATGGACGCCCGTAACTTCAAAAGTATTTACCAAAATATAACAGATCCTTGAAATTAAAAGAATCTTGATTTGATTATTTGCACGGAGAAACGTTAACATTTTAATTTTGATTTCGTCGAAAAGAATTTGTGAGTTGGCAGCTTTGAATAGTCCTAAGTAAATATTTTATCCAATTAACGCTGATTTTTTACTTTCATTAATTATTCTCAACCTCTTTGACGATATAAACCTTTGAGCAATTTAATTGTATAATGTTTTATATTCTGTATTCTAAAAATCAGCGTTAATTGGATAAAATATTTACTTAGGACTATTTAAAGCTGCCAACTCACAAACCCTTTTCGACAAAATCAAAATTACGTGTATTTCTC
>PDGT01000021.1:1762212-1946870 GCA_003671415.1 Megathymus violae
AACTATAACCTAACCTAACCTAACCACGAAAGGTTCACAGACTGACCTTCTTATCCCCTCTCCGTCAAATCCCCTACAAGGTAACCGTGTAGCATGAACTTTATATAGAGTCGTCATAAACACCCACAAACCGAAAATGGACAATAATTTAACTATCTTACAAATTTGTTCCTCGATCGGGAATCGAACCTGGGAGGCTTCATTTTATAGGCAAGTTCACTACCTTGGTAGTACCAAGGTACTTCTAAGAGTACAGTTCTATTAAAGTACAAAGAATAATAATTAAAAAATATATAGGAATACTCCCATGTTCGTTTCTAACTCTATCCCTTATTCACTGTAATTAAATGAGGGTATATAATAAATTACATACATATTTAATGTCATCTTGTACAAGCGTAACACCTTTTATGATGCTTGAGGAAGGTGCTTTAACCATCAATAACTCGTAAACGTTACGTTCACAGACCTCTATAACTTACAAGCTCTCACGAATGCAAAACACTCTCTCACACCTCTTGTAGGTATGTGTCACAGATAAATAATTAATGGATTGCCTACACAAAATGAGCATATTTTCTTAAGTAAAATTTTAGTAAATTCGTCAATGTGAGCGTATCACGCAACAATACGCTTAGAATCTTAGTGTTAATCCGCAAAAAATGGTTATTCTAATATTTTTGGTATTAAATACTTGCTAAAATTTAAAGTTAATGAAGTGTAGGTAAAAACCTTACGTTATTAATATTTTTCAAGGAGTATTTGAATGTTTGTTCATGGGTGATATTAGTAGACGCTCTTCTGAATCCCTTTATTGTGTAATTTGTAAACTATGCGACAATAAAGGAGTAGGTAGAATAGTTTTAAAAATAGAAGAGAAGTCATTTTACGTTCACTGAAGTGGGCGGGTAATGGCTATAAGTTCTACCATACCTGCCATGCTATAATACTGCCATGGAGTAAAATTTGCAATTTCATAAATTATTAGATAAAAATCTTTTATACATCCAAGAAAGGTAACTAATTGATCAACGAATAGTGAAACTTCACAGACCTTTATAAAGCTTGTTTGCTTGATGCATAATAATAACAAATTATTAAAGCCAAAAAGGTGTAGTTAAAATGAATATGAAAATTAAGTTCGTTCAAAAATATCAAATCAATATTTAATACGCATTACCAATAATAGAATGAATAAATATTGCATTCTTTCTATATATTTGAAATCGATTAATTGATAAAACGAAATATTGTTAAAACGGACTTATAATAAAATACCTTGCATTTATAGCCACGTATATAGCCATACCTAAGTATGGTTTCAGTATCTAGTTAAGACATTAATGAATTATGCTGAAGTTTCTTAAACATCTTGCATTTGCATATAGCTACCAAGTTCCAAAGTAAAGAGAATTCTCATTTCCAGGCATAGCTGTCTGTATAGTGGGATTTTTATCAATCGATAAGTAGAATGAAGCATACGATTCCAGCTCACATATTTTTTTAGTTTAATGAAAACAATTATAAGTTTAAAAAAGGTTCACTACACAATTTAAGTTTACAATCTTATTAATGGACTTGTGTTTGTAACATTTGTACATTATTCGTATACTATATACATATATGTCGGCGACGCCAGTAGTTTTAGCAGCGTTGTCGAACGAATTAATTGTTAACAAACACTTCACACCGGGCAAACGAAACAAGTAACAGTTCCTAGTGCGGAGGAACCGATCACTTCGACCGCAGAACGTAAACTGAGCTCCATCCGGCGTCACTCCACTAGCTAGGCTCTGTTGTGGCACGATGTTAGCCGAATACCGACGTCATCGTCAATACTAATGACCATCTTCGACATATATATATATATATAATAATAATATTATAAAATATTTTTAAATACATATATTTTTGTAAATTTATGTAAATAAATTACTCCATAAACTGTGCACCCTACCAGTCCGGGTGCATTTTAAAATTCTACACAGAGTTCTTGAAAGGATGGGGATAATTAAACCGTGTTTAAAGATATTTGATGTCGGTAATATTAACACTGCCTTTTGAACAGACGATAGGCGGCTGATAAAGGCGACCTGAGGTTCTTAAAATTAACTCTTTTATTGTAACAAGGATAAAAAGCTACGAAAATGATCCCCGCCCGAGTCGTCTTGTCACGGTAGTGACCGAGGATTATGTTAAAAAAATAGAAAAATTGGTACTGGCTAATCGAAGAATTAAATTTAAAAGCAGATAACTAAAAAAATCAGGTTAGCGAGGAAACGAGATTGAGAAATTTAATGTAAAAATTAGCGCGCTGGGTAACAAATACGCTACAACCTGAATTCACCAGTATGATCCGAAGTCCAAACATGAGTTCATGAAATAGATTAAAAAAGGAGAAAGGCCGCCGAAGAATGTCAACGTTGAAATTTAAGCTAAAAAAAAAATTAAAAGATAATTAAAATTAAAAAAAAGCTAAAAAATTTAAGCTTTAAGCTAAAGGCAATTATATTTTGGGATAGCAAGGGAATTTTTACTTGATTAATTCTTGAATATATGTACGTAGGTAACTGCTGGTATATAACGGCTTACTCACGTCGCGACTTAAATCGTAAGTTCGCACGAAAGGACCTCTTATATATCCGAAACTAATCGCCCGAATCCTATTAGACTATGACACGAATAAGCCGTCACATACCAGTAATTATCACTTTTTTCAAAGAATGGAAACGTTGTATATATATGTCGATAGTGTATATAACTTTATATACACTTAGTTATGCATGATCTCTTTATAAATCATTTAAGAATATTCGAGGAACGGGCAGGACAACAATTGCAATTGAAATCCCGGCCCCCCTATGCAGGCCAAAGAATCGCAATTGCAATACCATTCACTACGTTTAAATCTACTTAAATCAGATACAGTAATAAATATACGTTTATTTTCTCTCCCAAACACAATATTAATACAGAATAATATTTCGGCTGCAGTTTCGTAGAATCAGCTTTCGAGATACCAATGGTGTGAAATATGACCGATTTCTTGGTTTTACTGAACATAACACTCAATCATCAAGTTATAAAATCTGATTAAGAATACGTGGTGCGTAAAAACTTGTGGACATTCGAATAGCGATTTGGAGGACGAAAGCACCTTGGCAAATCAGAACTGAGGTGGGATCGAACAAAGCAATATAACTTTCGTTATTGGCCAGAACAGGTGAAGACGGAATCGGTGAAACGGATAATTAGAATTTCACTCAGACTTTGACCGATTTTCTTTCTGGTCATAAATATTACATAACTCTATCGATCAAATTACATAGCAGCAAACGTAGTTACGCAATTTTAACATTTCATTCCCATCATATAAACTATGACGTTTTTTTTTTAAGTTTGTCTACGGTTATTGTTTATAATTGTACGTCTCAGGATACACCGGGTTCGTGAAAATGCCAAAATGGTTTCAGAGAGACTTTATGCACTTCCTCAAGCGCAGTCGCACTCGAAGATCACAGGTAGTTCGTTTCGTAGGGAGAGAACTCTTCGCTTTCGTATTGGAAATCTGAACGCCTCGCGGGCGACCCTGTCCGCTATTTATGTCGATTTCCGGGCCTTTCAGAATTTTCTACGCTTATCACGTCAAGTCAATAACAATACTCGGAAACCGATAGAACAATAGCGGGTCAGATAAAGATGACCGTGTACGCCATATTCGCCCTTTTTCCAAAGGCATATGGGCAAGAGTCGCAAGAAGTGCTTAAGGTAAATGTTATCACTACCTGGGTTTTTAAGGCCACTATTGTTTTCGGCCAACCCTTCGAGAACCTTCATAACAATACTAATAATATAACTATAACTATTGTGTAACTAGACCGAATCTACACCGCATATCACATTTTTTGGATTTTTTATCGGATACATAAAAAATTTACAAGGTACACTTTGTCATAGATAAAAAGAGTTTGCGGTGATCCTTAAACCCAAGCCAACCTCTTCTGCACGTGGTGCAGCCATCTGAACAACAGACATGGTTATGGCATTTGTTACAGATCTCTGGGCATAATTCCATAGTTAAATGCTGCCGATATTTAAATATTGGTAAGGTATTTTTTCCTGACAGACTAGTTGGCCACTCTCCTTCTAAAATCGATCGTGAAATGTTACCTATATGTTTCGGTCTCAATGTCGGAGAGCCAATAATATGCGGGATCGCCGCTTTCTTTTCAGTCGCCAACACCAGCGTGATACCTTTGGTTATACTTGAAATCTATGGATGACAGTGAAGACTTACCATCAGGTGGCTTGTCGGTTCGTTTGACTACTAGTTACATAAAAAGAGGTCCAAACTTATTTTGCTGTAATTCGTGTCCGACTTTTTCTAATAATACTTTACGAGTAACTGTTACTTAACGTCGTTTACGGCCGTCTATAACAATAAAGCTACTGAACCGATCGAGGTGATTCTTGGCATATTTGGAACTTATATTATGGGTCATATATTTGGATTCCCGCGGAATTTTACAAAGCGAATCAAGCGCGGGTCTTCTGTATTATAATAAAAAGATAAGTTATATGCATTGATATCGAATTTCTTTTTCCAGGACGACCTATGTTAACAATTTCCAACCTGTGGCACGTGGAAAATTAAATTTCTAATGGCGCAAATACTGAGCAGTTAAAACAGTTAACTTATATAAATAAACATTATTATAATGAATTAAATATGTGTAGCTTAAAATTAATGTTATAACTTATATCTTACTAAAAGTGCTTAAGAGGAACGAGACACATTTTTAGGAGTAGGTGTGCAGTTATCAGGGGAGGGGTACTCATAAATAAAAGTTTTATACAGGGGTACAGGAACGAAAAAAGGTCGAGAAGCTCTGACCTAGATGATTAAAGGTAAGAATACTACAATTTTTAAATACGCATAAAGTTCGTGTGGTCATTGATGATTTTGACGAAATGAAAATATGTAATGCACACAACATTTATGTGTGATATAATATAATGATTCATGGTTTTAAAGTTAAATGGCGCTTGTATAATGTCAAGTTTTAATATACATTCGCTAAAATGAAAGTAACCACATATAAAAGTTGCTTGTCGTCGCAGTACCACTACCGTCATCACTCTCCAACAATGTACTATTACGGCCAAATTTTGATAACAAAATATCGTATAAAAAATTGGATATTAAATGCTTTTTTGGATATTAAATGGATATAAAAGTGCGTATATGTGTGTGTATATATATATATAAGTTGACAGTTATATACATATATACTTAACGTGTGAGGAAAACTTATTCAAAATGATAATACTAGCCAGTAAAAAAATGATTCAAAATAAAGGCACATTCTCATTAAGAACCAACCCAAACGGCCAATCCAACGAAGTATCGGAAGTTTTGATGTCGCCAGTAGACCTCCGACACGGTTTAACGGCTACTGTCTGACATCTGGAACGGACGCGGTGACGTCATAACATCATGGCGCCATAACCCTCCGTACATACAAATATAATGTACCTACTACAGTTTTTCCTTATTAATGAAATGAATTTCTTGGCGTCAATTATTTGGCGTGAGCGATATGAGCATTGACAGTTTGGTACTTGAGTTATTCATTCTTTAATAAACAATTTGTGTCCGAGAGGAGACAGTTAATCCTAGTAGAAGCTGGAATTAATAGGTTGGTTTGGTTCCAGACGCCACGCTCATTTATCACTGGACAGCAGAGGTTTTTCACGGTATTTCACTTCACGTGCACACTTCGGTAAACGATGGATAAGCAAATTTTTATGGCTGGATGACTATAAAAATTTTACATGTTCTCCGGAGAAAATATGCTTAATTTGAATAACTTGAAATGCAGAGTTAGACCACACGGTGTGCGATTTTTAAATCAATAAAAGAACTTAGTCAACTTAACATGACTGGGCAGAGATGGAATAAAATCGGAAGATCGAAACTGTGGTAGAAACTGTGGTGGTGGTGTGTCGTGGTTAAAAAGGTCGAAGTTTTCTCTAAAACCAGAGAATCAGAAAAATGCGTCTATATATAGTACTAGTATATTATCAAACCCTATATCTGGCCAAAGTTGCGGATTTCGTTTCACAATGAATGGGAGATTAAACATAATTTTGCAAACATCGTCTATGTAAAAGTATGCAGGTTTTCTCAAGATGCCTTCCTTCAGTAATAAAAAATTCGTGATCCGCATATAACGATGAAAAACTTTAGAGGTGCGTGGAGAATTTTAACTAGGGTTTCTTATAAGAATAACTTTGAAACTATTAGGATAATAGGACATCGCAGTAGACGGATAAATAACAACAATAACAAACAACAAAATCCTCTTTATTGTACACGAAAAATCAGAAAAATAAAATTTAGATACAATATTTTAGGTGCAACAGACGGCCTTATCGCTCAATTAGCGATATCTTCCAGACAACCCATTGAACTGATACAATAGATGGAGTAATGTATCAGGGTAGGCATGCATAATTATGAAAAATAGTTATATTTGTTTGTTTTGTCAGCAGTTTTTGTAATTGCAAAGATTGAATTGTAGAGTGTAAGAATCGATTGAGGACAGGATATAGTGGTGTTAAGATAGAATACATAGTAGATTTTTTTTTTAACAATAAGGAAAGATGTCAAATATATTTATGATGTCAGCTTGTCATCACTTTTACACGTTGCCTCTGAAACATCACATATTTTTGTTGCTTTCTTTCAGACAGATATTATTGCCGCTGTTATGCATTGTAATATATTTACGTTCATGACTGTACTTCGAACATTTTTTTGGAATTCTAATATTGTTACACTTAATTGTTATCGATGTACATAATTTTCTAAATTTTTTGTATATCTGTCTGTATCACGGATAACAATAAAACTACAAAACAGATGATTCTTGGCGTATTTGGAACATATTTGTCATAATTTAAGATATACCCGAGAAATGGGTTTGGTCCCGTGGAATTTTCCAAAGGAAAACGAGGGCGGGTTGCTAGTATTTACAACATGTTCAATATATTATTTGAAATTAAAGAAAAACGGGATAGAAATGACACATAACCTAAGCTAAAAAGTATAAAACCGATAGAAACACGTCCTCACCCTCTTTTGAGTTTTCTCATAGCCTCAACAGCACTTTGATATTTTGGTTGTTATTGAATCGCTGCCCAAATGCTGTATCAATTAATTACTAAAATTATTAATAAAATATTTATAATAAAATCTCTTCCGACATTTCATTTAAAAAATATCAATATTTAATGCCATGTATAATTCGTAATTACATGAAAACAGTATTTACAGATATTTCTATAAAAAGTACCATATAAAAAATAGGTAAATAAATATTTTCAATTATTGATGCAAAATATTATTATTATTTTTTTATGTTAAAAGCCGACAAACGAGCAGACGAGCCACGGGATGGTAGGTGGTCACCGTTACCCATAGACATCAACAAGACCAAAGGTATCACTGATGCGTTGCCGGTCAGGAAAAAGAAAGTAAGAAGTTTTGGCGGCTGACTCAAGCAGAAGGGTGGTAGCTAACCAGGCAGGCTTCACGGAAAGATAATAATACCACTAATAATATTAATGACTTAATAATAATACTGATAAAATAATCCTTACGCGAAGCCCTACCACCAAGCAGGCTGGCTTCTGTCGCCTCTTACGACACTCTTTTCTGCCAGCATGGGATTGGGGGGGAGCATTCTAGGCCGCCCCAATACGGCCAAAAATTACCTCGTCGGATTGAACGCGACGAGACGGATTACTTCATTAATGTTTACGCACAGATAATCATGCTTTTATATATTAATAAAAACAACACTCGAAATTGTTTCTTACTAGAACTATTAAAGATCAAAATATTGCATGAGTCATTATTCGAAAATAACAACAGAAGGAGAAAAATTAAACATATATAAATATAAAAATAAACGACCAAGAATTTAATTGATTCGCAAATGAAAAATACGAGAAAATTCAAGTTGAATGTATATATTTGAGGAAACGGTCGAAGGTTAGTCCTTATTCACAGTTTACTAGAGGTAAATGGAAATACAACAGATTATGAACATTATTGACTCTTAAGTAACCAGCAGGAAACAAAGGTATATTTACATTGTTCAGTAATTCTTTTTGTATTATTTTATATAAAGAGCGTTTACCATAAATGTCTCTTACGAAGGTTAGAGTAATAATAATAAAAAAATCATAAATGTTCACTCACTGAGATCCGAGAACAAACATTTATCAGTCACATAAATGTCTGCCCCAGCCGGGAATTGAACCGGGACCCCTGGCTCCACTAGCAGAGAGATTATCATCTGGGCCACAGGGACATCAACCATATGATGTTGTAATATATAACAATAACCTATCAAACATTGTTTTTGCATACCGTTCCACATAATATTACTGAACAGTTTTTAAAACACTAGTATGTAACTCAATCACCTACACAGAGAAGCGTTTGAAATAAAATGAAATTTTATTTGAAGTTGTTTTATAAAACAATCTTCGGAAATCAACTACGCCATCGCTTCACCAAACCCCCACCGTAAGTGGTCCCAGAAGACGAAGCTGCAACAAACTCCCGAGGGGCTTTTCCCTACTCACTTAATATTTACTTATGTCTGAATATTAAAGCAGTCCAAGCATTGTGTCTTTGAAGTAATCATCTAGTTTGTAATGACGTTTAAATTCTGTTATTATATACCGGAATATTTTATTACAAAACAGAAGATTCGAACCAGCGAATATACAAATATATGTACGATTGATGAAATGAAATGAATGGATAACAAAGTCATATCGATTGCTATCGACTCCAGATATAGTCTTCCCTACTTTCACTAAAAAATACAGTAACGTCTCAGAATCCCTTTATCCAAGCAATGTCGGCTGCCATGCTGTTCTGTTCGTGGACGTGTAACAGCCCCTTTATTAACAGTTTACGGTTGGCGCACACGTGCTGAATGCTGCACGTATTACGTGTTTTACGAAGCAAAGCGAAAATCCATGTTCTTTCAGTCGACTCTGCGAGGTTTTCAGTTTTAATATTCGTTTAACTGTTGTTTCTTTACTTTTCCTTTTGTTTCTGAAAGGAAATGTCTGACGAACAATAGAGTCTTCACATTAAAAATGTTAAGACCCACCGGTATGTTCCTTGAATATATGGAAATAGATCTAATTCGTTCGGAAACTGAAGAGTATTATAATTAACCTGAACGATAACTTTTTATAATGTTCATTTGAACATTTTCAACTGTTTTAATAATGTTTTACGTGTACGTTTATTGTGTCGTGTTTGTCGGTGTAGTTAAGGTATCTAGATATTAAAAAAACATCAAAACAACAGCCACGTAAATGGACACAAATTTAAATATGTTAGTAAATGCCTAGTATTACACGACCAAATTTGGTAGTATCTACAAATCAATGTTGTAGGACATCGACCACTCGAAACGAAACCACAAGCGATAGTGCATTTTGATGCGATGTGGTTGTGGTATACTATGTCAACTCTCCCCTATCCCATTCTGGCAGAACAGGGTGTCGTAAGAGGCGACAGAATCCAACCCACTTGGTGGTAGGGCTTCGCGTAAGGATTATATTATCAGTATTATTATTAAGTCATTAATATCATTACTGAGGTTATTATTATTTTCCATGAAGCCTGCCTGGCTAGCTACCACTCTCCTGCTTGAGTCAACCGTCAGACGACTCGTCGTGTTCCGGCTGGGAGCTTGAGAGCCAGTATTTACTTTATTCTTACCTTCTTCTCATTTCCTGGCCAACAAGGCACCAGTGTTAACTTTGGTCTTGGTGATGTCCATGGGCGACTGTGACCACTTACCATCAGGTGACTCGTCAGCTCGTTTGTCGGCTATTATCAAAAAGAATTACGACGTATTATGTAAACGTATTAGGTATAATTACTAGGATCTAATAGTTTCCAAGAGAAATTTAAATGTTACTTGGCCTTTACTACATTTTGTGGCATTTCAATGCCCTCAATCCTTCTCACCAGCCATCTGACGCATATGAAATTTTTCGGGATTTTATGTGAACGCACCAGTGCCTTGTTAACTCTTTTCACTGTTCCTTTCGCGCCAGACGGTTTTTTGGCATTTCAAGCCACCGTCTTTCCAGAACGTGTGGCCTAAGAACTATTATTTAGTTATTATTTTTTATTTATTATAAGTGAATGCTTGCCTGCAATGCCACCTGATCGTAAGTGGCGATGAAACCTCAGATGGAAAAACTCACTAACTTAGAAATAGCCTATTCAACTAATGTTGTAATCAGATGGGAACAACAACGTAAGTTTTGATTTTAGTTTGTACTTAATTATAAAGTTTACGTAAAGTAACTATTATCTGTGGCTACACTGTCAAATCCTAGCTTGAGAGACTCCAGATTGTTAATAGCAATAGGACCGATTACCATAGAAGAAATAAATTGTTACAATATTCTATTAGTTCGTAAATTAAACAATTTATTGAAATAAATATTTTACTCTAAAATATACAGAAACATATCTCCAAATTTTAAGCGATCTACATAATACTGTGCTTGTACTGTGTACAATAATTGTAAATATTCAATCGAATAATATTGATAGAAGATGTTTACTGTTGATACAAATTTCTGCCTGTCAACAATTATGTTATTATCTGTTTTCATAACATTAGCTTTCAATATAACAACTATTGTGTCTAGACTTTGTGTTACAACACGCAATTCTTTATCGTTATTTCCTAGGTACTGAAATAAGTAGGTTTATATTTTATTCAGTAATGTGTAATACGCGGTATGCTACCCAACCATAAAATGATTAAAAAATTATTCTAAAATAGTTGTTACGAACACTTTTCGAATATCAAACAACACCATCGCTTTTAAAAATCCCTATTGTGAGTGAGCCCAAAAGAAGAACCGGCAAGTAACTCCCAAGGGTTTTCCTATTCAGAATTACAGGAAGCATTTCCTGCTACTTATGACTATGTTAAACTTATGTCCAACCAGTGTTGTTCTTAAAGTTATCATCTTATTTTGAATTATTATAATTATTTTAAATTTGACGGCCCCGTAGCCCAGTTGGTAGTGACCCTGCCGGCCGAGCGAGGGGGTCCCGGGTTGGATTCCCGGTCGGGACAGACATTTATGTGACAGATAAGTATTTGTTCTCGGGTCATGGGTGTTTGTAATGTCATGTTTGTGTATGTCCATGCCACCCGCAACACAGGGAATCCTAGTGCAGGGGTGTGAGTGTAAACGTTTAAAAAAAACTTTTCGTCATAAGAAAACTTTTAACGTGAATTTTGAATTTCCAGCATATTTATATAAATTTATAGTTTTATATAAATTTATAGGTATATATCTACCCGTGAGGGAGCCACCAGTTATGCTACGTCTGAATTCTGTATGTTCTATCTATAATTTTGATTTTGTTGATATATTATGTGATAATTATTTGTTTTATAACTCTCTAACCCAATTTCTATTATTTTATGTCAGTATATTCTCCGTCCGTCCGATTTTGATGCAAACTAATGTACAGGAAGAACATATGATTGCACACATGGTAATCTGTATATGATATCAATATACCTTGTGGTTATAAAAAAACATTAAATCATTATTTTCATATTTCTTTGGTCACCATATTCATTTGTTTCTTTCCATGTGTACATATGTGTGTGGCATAACAGTACTATAGTTTTCTATTATATATAAGTTATGGAATCATGTCAGTTAATTCGTTTTTATTTATTTAAACATTAATAGAACAAGTAATTTTGTTTTTCAATCAGTTGTCATTTGTTTGTAACAAATAGAGATTAAATATATGTCTTATTAATAATAATCATCCTTGGGTGTTGTGTTAAACCCATAAACTTAATATACTAATATAATTAACTTTATGGTTAAAATATATAAATTGTGGAATTTTGTTGAAATAATGAATATAAATATTCTTCAATTCTATTCTTAAATTGAACAACAGTTTTATTATATGGGCGAAGACGCTGGACCTTGAAACACAGTTTCCGCTACCTCAGGGACCAGAAGAACTGCATTAATTACGTTAAAACAAAAATTGAAGCTATTGAAATATCTACACATAGGAATTTGCGGAGGTTTGCTAGCATTATCTAAAATGTTGAATTTTTCATAATGTTTTTCAAGGTGTGTAATCTGCCAACCACACTTGTTCAGCGTGGCGGACTATGACCGTAACCCCCATCGTTGTGCCCAGCAGTGGGATAATATGGGTTGTAATAATGACGGTGATGATTGTGACACAACAGGTAATATAATGATTTTATTAAAGAGATTTCTCAATATGCTCCTAAGCCTGAAGTTTGTGAATGGCGCATACTGCAATTTAAAAATTTATCAATATTAACATCATAGCCCCCACAACAACAATACCATACTACATACAACAATAGAAATTATATTGTAAAAGTAGGTAAAATAAACTAATCTTGCTGTTTCTACGTCAGTAAAAAGTCCCAATTGCTTGTAAGCAGCGGTACAAGTCTCCTTGACAAAGATTCAATATGAGAGGACTCTATTGTAATCGAGAGGTAAGACCAAGAAATGTTATTAAATTCACTAGTTCCAACACTTTCTTTTCGAAGCAGTTTGGCTGCAACCTGTCTTACATTTAGAAACGTGAATTTAATAACGACATTTAGTTTTTTTTAGCGTTTAACATAAGGCTATTACATAATAGACCAGTTTAACACTTGCGAAACGTTATTTACGTCAAAACACTGCTTTCATCTGTCTACTTTAAAAGCTAAGTCGGTGGTAATTCGAAAGCAAGTCGTCATATTTTAGAAACCCCGCTAACTTTTAATAATTCTCGTAGCTTATAACTTTAACAAATGCTTCATGTTTAAATCGGATTTCGCTCTCATTTTTCCAGATTTTAATTCGTAAAATTTTCTTTATTCGAATTTTGTGAACATTATCCTTATCTTATATTATATCATGGGTCTTAGAGTCGCTAAGGTGTTTTTCTGATTTATTTATACTATATTATGATTAAAAAGCATTAAAGGCGAACTTAATACTAATCTTCATGCAAAACGGATATCGGAGAAAATTGCATATCGAGATATTTTTTAATTAAAAAAGCATAACTTATTTTTTTTTTGACTTAGCAAACTGATCAATTTTTCGTCAGTCACAGGTAAGATATACCCATTGTTAGTAATATGTAATAGATATCAATTATTCGCACATTGATATCATAGTAACAAACACAATAGCCAAGATGCAACGTTATGTATACAATTCGCTTGTATCGTCTCTTGCCTCCCGAGACAACTTTCAGTTCTATTGGATCTGTTTTGTTCACATATTGGATCCCTGAATACATTATGCTAAGCGAGAACCTCGGCTGCTTATAAGTTAAGAAAATATTTTCGCCGCGAAGAGGGAAATAGTAACGCCGAGATACAAAATTATTCGCTGGCAACAACGGTGTGAAGTGTTGTGGTTTGTCGACGCATTATCTTATTATAAGCTCAGAATCTGTACCAGAAACGTCAACTGCACTCTTATCGCGTCACTAAATGCAATAATTTTCATCTGTCTATATTATTTGATTATTTTGTCACGCAATAATAACCTTATCGCCTAGGCATCGGTATTACTTTAGTATTATCATACATTTCTGTTTCTTTATGAGTAAAAATTACTATCACTAAAACTTCTGTTACTTTGTATTGCATATGTTTTGAGCAACGTGATAGAAATTGTTTTTTTAAATATAAACTGTACTAGAGCGGTTTTTTAGGCCTTGGAAGATTTAAATTTTTCTTCGTCATTTAACTATTGTTGTGTTGTTGTCAAGGGAAAAAGAACACCAAAAGATATTAATATGCTACAATATAAAATAATAAAACAAGGAATCAAGAATAAATATAGAAAATCACAAAATAAAGGAAACCAAAACTTATATGAAATTTTTTATGTTGAAACTTAATTAACAAATATCCCTCTATATGAAAATATTGCAGATAAAATGAAGCAGCTATATATTTACTTGTACTATTTATAAGTACCAGAAACTATCTTCGACAGGCTCTATAGCTATTCTTGAATAATAATTCTCCATTTTGGGATTATGTAGCATAGTGGCGGCTTCAGGAGGCGACACTACTGCCATGTAGTTGAAATATAATAAAACTGAAATGTGTTATTAAACAAAAAGTACATTTTGTCACTGTACTCGAAAGAATGTTAAATTTATTCGTTTCTTCTCTTCGTGTTACAAGTACCATATTAATCTAGTAATTTTTTAAATATTCCCTTCAAGGCAGAATATAGTGCGACGGACTTTTTTTTCTTATAACACTTTTTTAACTAAATCGTTAATAAATGGAGGTTCATTTAACTGGAGAAATTTATGAAAATTTTACTTACCTATGTAATTAAATATTAGTCCTAGACTGTTTACGTTATTAATAGTTTGTTGACAGAAAATTTAAAGTTTCATTAATAAGTAGGAGGTTCTGCTCTCACAATGTAAATTGTGAAGATCATAGACCACTACGCTTGTGAAGTACGAGGACGCACCTTCATAAACAATAAAGAGAAATCTCCGATTACCTCACGGCGTTTTGCTTCACCGAAACAAGTAATTATTAATTTCTACGCACATAACTTTGCAACTTCAGGTCCGTGCATTTTAACCTTTCGAACTCGGACCCCCTTACGGATACCCGACATCCAAACCATTAGGCTATCACATCTAGTAGACGATTACAATCGCAATATTATTGTTTTCGTAGGAAAATCAATAATGTTGATCGGTATTGCTGTACTTTACTAAGACTTATCCTGTTCTCAAATTTGTTTCCGTAGACATATCGAAAAATATTATGATTGCCTATTTCCAGAGACGGCGAAGCTGGAGGTTCGCTATTGGAAACCTTTTAATACATAGGTTTGTATACGCTGTAGAAAGATATGAAAAATATCTTTATTTTTATTACTCGTTTGTTAAAATATTTCTTGTTAAATGAATGAATGAGTGACATAATATTTGTTCAAAGTTAGTTTTAACAAGCACTTTTCGAACGTCAAACTACGCAATCTCTTCAACAAGTCCCTACCGTGATTGGTCTCGAATAAAGAAGCGACAAGGAACTCCCGAGGATTTTTTTTTTTGGTTGTATTTTATAATGTAACTTTGAGCCAAATAGATGTCAAAATTGCAGTGAGATTATGGCAAAGGATAAACTCTTGATGTTAAAAACTCAATTGTCAGTAATGAATGTAACCTGTCAACGGTACGAAATCGCTTCGCGTTCTTAGAAACCTAACCACGAAACACGACACTAACGACATGTTTACACATGTGTTTTCCCTAGTCTGTGTTCGTGATTCATGTAATTGGATCAAAATGCTGGTAAAGTACAAAAATCGTAAGCACCAGTTACATTTTAATTTTATAAAATGCGTGATGACATAAGTGTAAAATATGAATAATACGGACTTAAAATATTTGTTATCAGTTTATTCGATCTTTGTCATCGGTGTATTCTATTCAGTGCATCTTATCTTAACAAAACATATCCTAATTCTATTGATTTTAATAGTTATGACATCTAAACCGTTAGGTTACTTTTGGCTTACGTCAAACACATTCATAACGTATCACATTCCCTTTACTAGGTTTCATATCAGCTTTAATAATAAATGAACATGTGTTCTCAGAGTCCTCGGTAAAGTTGGTGACAGCTTTCCTAATGACTCCGGTGTTGCCGTTACGTAATTACGTAATATGGAACCAACCCATAGCCTACTTACGAATAGAGGAGAGGCGAAGCATTAACTACTAAATGTTGGTTACTAGCGACCCGCGTCTGCTTCGCACGGGTAAAATTTACTAAGGAACAAATTGCGTAGTGCTCTTACAAAATACATTATGTAGGTTTATTTCATTATCTTTATCTCCAATGGTTTAGGCTATTGTCAGTCAATACGTCGAGAACAGTGTTATTCAATCAAATCTTTTATTGAACAGCGCAATCGAATTGATGCAATAATTTTTTATTGAGATTTTGTTACATAAATACTTGCTTCGATCAAATTACCGCTTTTTAGGGTGATTATTTGAACATTTTATTTAATACACACTCTGACACTCAAAAATACAATAAAATCAGTCAAACTATTCGATTCATTATTTTGTTATGATCTTTCATACTTGCAACAAATGATTTTTATTTATATAGATTACGTAATGCCACCAACATCGTATAGTTTAAAAGATACAACTAAACCAAAACATATTCAAAATATTAAATTATGTACAATAAAATAGAAAGTAACGAATCATTTAGTTAATAAGTAAATTGTTATCTAGTTAGAACAATGACGTAATGTCAACTAGAAACTGTTTCCGTGATATAGGAAATAAGATAAAACAAGTGTTTTTTAAGAAGTTAGTATTCAAATTTTGACTATTTTTCTGCGGCTATTGTATGTGAAAGTATTTCTTATTAAAGTTAAAATCATCCATGAAATTGATTAAATCTGAAAAAAAAATACACACACACACACACACATATATATATATATATATATATATACACTATAATACATATATATATATATATATGTGTGTGTGTGTGTGTGTATATTTTTTTTGGTATGGCGTATATAATGATCTATCCACGTCAGTTTATTGTTGTATATTGGCTGGTGTATGTATAAAAAACAATGATTCCTTCAGCACACGTCTGCACTTGTTTATGTCACTCTGCAAACTCTGCACAAACGACATGAGTTAGGCTGAGCTGTATTGGGGCGGCCTACAATAATCCCCCCAATCCCATGCTCGCAGAACAGGATGTCGTAAGAGGCGACAGAAACCAGCCTGCTTGGTGATAGGGCTTCGCATAAAGATTATATTATCAGTATTGAGGCATTAATATTATTTCTGGTATTATTATCTCTCCGTGAAGCCTGCCTGGCTAGCTACCACCCTCCTGCTTGAATCAGCCGCCAAAGGACTCGTCGTGTTTCGGCTGGGGGCTTGAGAGCCAGTACATTCTTTCTTACCTTCTTCTCATTTCCTGGCCGACAACGCATCGGTGATACCTTTGGCCTTGCTGATGTGGACATGGGCGACGGTGACCACTTACCATCAGGTGGGTCGTCTGCTCGTTTGTCGGCTATTAACATAAAAAAGCCAGTGACTGTGCAATTTTTTAAACAAAAAACATTGAAATTTATTCAAACCTTTTCTATTCTCATTCTGGTAAACATTGGTTACAGAGTAATTTAATTATGATATACATACACATGAAGCAGCGAGAGTGATATTAATAAAATGAATCGCCTCACGTGTGATGGCCATAAGGTCTAATCTGGCTAATTTAGAAAATAGATTGTATTAAATTATTCTTGGCGGTAACCGTTGGGTATAGACCCTTCACTTCTCCGGCGTGCAGCGCGCGGAGATCTCAGAGTCAACAGTGAGATGCACCAAAGACTGTTTCCATTAAGAGACTTCCCGATACTGGGAACGATTTTTTTTTATTTATAAAGGCTTTCCAACAGTTTTAACATGGTAATGAGTTTAAATTAACTGTAACAAAATGACTTATGCTACATGAAAAACCAATTACAGTAAACACAGCTTACACTATTAATTCGAATATCTATTATGTAGGTAAATTACACACTAAGCTTAATCTATGCGTTGAAAGATTTCCAGTGACTTCTTGCTTTGAGAGAATTCTAGAGATTACCTTTTCTGGATAAACAGCACGCCTTTTATACCAACGTTTATTCCAGAAAGTATTTTTCAAAAATACAAATTTACAATACTCGTCGGCCTAATAAATCTCATTAAAAGAAAGGAGGCCAAAAACATGCACACTAAAAATTAATGTAATAATGATGAGATAATTTAAAACACTCCAAGTAATTGAAAACAATAACAAAATATTTAATTACACAATAACCAAATAAAATATGCAAACAAAACATATAAATATGTAAATACTACACTATCTAAATAAAAAAAATTTATTCTTGTTTTAATTTATCGTAAATGCTGTATCGATCAATATATTAAAAAAAATCATGTCTTAATTGGTAGCGATTTTACCCGGTGAGCGAAGGATTCAGGACTCGATCCATGGCCGGTGCGGACATCTTAAATCTTATGAGTATGTACACAGAATCTTTGTACAGAGTTGTGAGTATAAGCGTTTATTATCAGTTCCAATACTGCATGAATGATAGTTTGGTTGCTCGAAAAAAAATAATTGAAATAGATTATAAACGAGTAACAGCCTCAAAGCCAAGACAATTTACTACGCAAGTAACTTGGTCCACAGTTTTTCTTTATTTTTGCGGCACGGACATCCGAAACTATATTTATTCGACTTCCTAACCGAACTTTCAACAAGACTCAATAGTTCTGAGGTAGCGTACGTGCCGGGAAAGAGAATACTTCGTATTAACTTTGCAGCAAATGCTTTTAAAGAGTTCAGCGTATATTGTATCCATCCTTGAATTCAAGCTTATTTCCACTACTTCTGAAAAACAGACATGGCTATAGTAAACGGTTCTTCCTACTGGAGATCACTAGAATTTGTACCACTCAATTTCATCCTGATGCTACTTGTGCATAGTGGTAGGGTAACTTGTTACTATCTACTAGCTACCACCCTCCGTCTGGAATCTTCTGTGTAATGCTTTCACGTATTTCGGTTGCAGTTTCAGCAGGCGGCAATGACAGAGTCTTCTGCTTCCATCTTGGTTGGCGATCATCGATGGTAGCATTAGTGTTACGGACATCCCTGTGTGGCGGTAACCATTTACCATCAGATGGCCAATTTACTCGTTTATCGGCTTTTAAAAAAAATTTGAATGGTATCACTTCTTTTTTATGTAAATAGCCGACAAACCCTAAATAGTAAGGTACCGCTTGGTTACTTAGCACCATCCAATTAAGATCAATAGAGAAATATTTTCAATTACAGAATCTGAGATCCCAGAAACAGGTAAGTCACACGATTTCCATCAAGACCGACAGACAATGCGTTCGTATCGCGAATGATATTACTAGTATGGAAGATGATCATTACTTCTATCAAATGGCTGTACTTTTTGTTTGATTGCTGTTAACAAAAATCCCCGAAAAATGTCAAAATAGTACGAAACTCAAAAGACGAATGTTCAAACCACTAGACTACCAATGCCGTTTGTTAGTTTGACCTATTAAAACAAAAGCTAGATTTATATTTTAAAAATATTTTTCAACGCTAACATTCGAAATGTGTCAGAGCTACAAGTCCAAAAATTAAAACGTTTCATTCAAGTATTTCTCAGCTCAGTCGAACACGCTTTGGCTCCGCTCCAAGTATTTCTCTGTTCGTCGATCTGTGTAGCCATTAAGTGGCTGTTATCAAATTAGCTTCACCTGACTTATTTATTTAATATAAGTAATTTATATTCAAATCTTAAAAGCTTTACAAGCTTCATAGACAGACGCGTCCCTTTTCCACCTAATAATTCTGCAGAATTGCAATCAAACAAGATCTCTATCATTAATGTCATGCTTCCGATTTGAATTTCATATTACATGTACACATATACATAATAGTTACGTATATCAGATAACTTCTCATAAAATTGAAATGTCCGGATTTTGAGTCCTAGTAGCAACATACTTTTATTTGATACTAGTAAGTTTCTTCAAGTCCTGATCACTAAGTCTAATCGCTTAAAAAAACACAAATACTTTATGGACCATTCTATTATTACTATCAATTACATCTAATACAATCTTAAACTAGCTAGAAAAACTTAGCTTCGACTTCGCTTTTAATAAATTAAAATTTTATCAGTGAACAGATTTAACATTCTTTGCTTAACTTGGAATCGTTGGAAACCGTCCAAGTTGCTTCTTGAACGCGGAACTTTCAAGAACCTCCGAGATCTTTAAGTGGCTATTACCTGTCCTGAGATACAGACAACGTGTCCCCCGGTCTTCTTGTGAAATATTTCCAGAATCACTTTAAACTTCACTTTGTCTTGAATGTCTGAACAGAAGATCGAAAAATAGTCTACAACAATATTTTCAACATTTTCTTTCATGTAACATGGTATAATTGCTCTTTTATTTTATACCACTTGATATTATTCGTATTTTAGTCAATAATATGTGCTATACTAAACAGATGTTTTTAAAGCGTTTTAGTTTATTTTGTTCGCAATTGAACGCAATTTGGTATTTCAGTTTTAGGTATTTTATCGTCTTTTACTATACGAAATTATTACTCTTACATCTCATATAATCTATTTGACGGCCCTGTAGCTCAGTTGGTAGTGACCCTGCCTGCCGAGCTAGCGGTCCCGGGTTCGATTCCTGGCCGGGGCAGACATTTATGTGACAGATAAATGTTTGTTATCGGGTCATGGATGTTTGTGATATCATATTTGTTTATGTCCATGCCACCCGCAACACAGGGAATCCTAGTGTGGGGGTGTGAGTGTGTAAATTTTTATTATATTATTATATGTATAATCAAATCTCTATCTCTACCTACCAATTTATCGCACATTGTACATCCGATTTAGGATTCAGGAAAACATTCAACGATTTTTTTACACGAGTAATAAATAAATCGATAAAAGGAAGATTTTCGATTTTATTCAATAATAAATCAAGAATTGGATAAAATTTTATCGTTGAAATTGTTTTATTATGTATTATTAATATATTATAAAACCGATGGCTGTATGTTTCTTATAATCGGAAAGATTACTGTCTATCTTGACTGTCTACCTCTAATATTGGCGAACTTATTGAATTAATTTAAAAAATACTATATGTGGTTTTTAGTCACAGAAAAAAAATACGTTTTGTTTAGGTACATATGTAGTTATATGTAAAATATGACAATACTGACAAAAAATTACTTATGATTACTGTAATTTTAATTCAAATTATTTAGATTATTTAATCAGGGTCTTATTGTCTCTGGAAGATTGATTTAACATAAAGTTTTTAAAAACAACGATTTTTAAAAGGACTACATACTCAGTGATGTGTGCTTTCCTGATGTTTTATTCTTGCCACATAAAATACATTGTTAAATGTATTATAATAAGCAATGGAGACAAAGTTGCGGGTATCAGTATGTTTACCTATATTCCGCTAGCTACCTAAGCCGGTGTGTTCAGTATGTTTTGAGCGCAACCTATTCCTACCTACCTATCTTACGTTTCATTTTAGAAAGTGTGCGGCAATGTTTTCAGTACATACAATAATAATAATTCGGATTCGGAAAATTGGCAATCGTCCAAACAAAAATATTGGATAAATGCTAAAATCAAACATTTGATGCCTGACAAATATGAACATGTAGTTAAGATTTTATTTTTATTCAACTTGCTTATTTGTGCTTGCTCCAAATTAAAAAAGTATTTACGCTGACTGAGAACAAGCGTGTTTCTAACGTTAATCGACAAGCTAAATTGTTAAATTTGGCGTAACTAGGTAGCAACTGTGTAGACAGCTTAACGTTTAACTTACGACATACAATTTCTACTTTAATAATATGAACATTCAGTAAATTCACAAAATAACAAAATAGAAAATTTTTGTGTATGTTGTTTTAAAACAAACAGGCCTACAGAAGGATAATAATCTAAATACTTTGCATATTGTTTGCTTTTAACCCACGCTTACTTATTCTAAAACAATAAAATTATACAACAGCAATAGCGCTGAATCCGTTCATTGTTTTTTTTAAAGAGGTCAAAAACCGACGCCTAAAAGAAGAACATTTATAAAACTCCTTGGTAGAATGCGAATACTATTTGCATGTGTAAGGTTTTTTCTTTACTTGAAGCATAAGTAATCGCTATATAGTTGTAAAATTATTAAAAATATTATCATTATACAAAATTTCATTGTGTCGTATATAGATGTATTTTTTCCAAAATATCAGTAATTTTCGCGTGAAAGTATCAAGCGATGCACGAAAAGTATCAAATCATGTAAACGAATAAATATTGATTCTAACAGATGAAGATTTCATTAAACACTGATGTTTGAAAAAGCGGAGTTAGTTAAAAATGTTTTATTTTACTTAACACTATATATATACTGCCATTGCCATATAAAATAATAAAGTCTAATTTACTTGACACATTTTAGTATTCATAATGTACATTAATTAATTTGATGATATTAACCTGCCCCCCATATAGACGCGGTTTTTGGCCGCAACCGTTTCTGTCCAAACCTTGTTACGATCGTACATTACCGAATCTGTTCAGTTAAATGAGTGACCGTTAATGATAAAACTTTTTTCGGAGTATTCATGCTTTCGGATACGTTATGTCTTGAGTCCTGTTGCTATTGTCAGGTAGCAGTGGTTAAGTTGTGTCGAAGGACATTGGACTAGATAAGACCTTTCGACACTTGGATTAGTCCCTATTCTCTGTACCATTCGTCTACGATGCACCGTAGTAGACTACGTTTTAGACCTTTTCAATTATTTATTGTTGTTTCTGATTTGTTCATGCTTCACGCTAAGCTACTGAACAGATTTCGATGTGATTTACACTGCGGTGTTAAAGGTACTTTTTGTTTAATGTACATTCAAATCCAATAGCACAATGTTAGGTTAAATTCTGTTAGATCGAGTGCGTTCCAACTTTTTGGATACTCCGATCACGTCGTATTATTTGTATGTGGAAATTCTTTAAGGCTTGTTGGTACAAAACATCGTTAAAAAACCTGAAGTCTGTAGGAATTTTCTCGAATATTTGTTAAGTCTGCCAAGCCGCACATGGTACAGTGGTGACCTTTATTGCTCACATTGTGAAAAGAAACTGTAACCTAATAGTGGAACAGTTATGAGCTGATAATGTGTGATAATCAACTAACATCAATTGGTGCTTAACATAGAAGTTCCAAAAACTTCAAAGGAAAATTGAAAATGAACTCCCCTTATCCTCATAAACCAGCAAATTTTAATGGAATTATTTCAACTTACATTATTATTAGTAATGTTGCCATTGTATAAATCATAACAATTTATAATAACACCTAACAATATACATACGATCTTGCAAAGCCAGGGCCTTGGCTGCCCTCATTAATTACACCAAAATGCATTTTCCATTTTATTCCTGACTTCCACACAAATACTCCCTATTCAACTTCTCGAATGATATCTCAGTACATCCCCCTAGTTCTATGAATAATGACCACCAGTCACGCTACCATTACCGTTCAATTCTAATGAAATGAAAAATAAAACGTATCAATAAGGGTGAGACCATACTAAAGCATCTAACCACAGTTATAGTGCCGTGTCGGTCATATGTTAATCAATTGTATTTCTTTGAAATAATGTGTATTTTATTTGAATTGTATATATCTAGGTACGCTTATAGAAATACAAGGAAATATATAATTATATCCAACACTACTTTCATCATTTAATATATTACTATAGATCTGTGATCCTTATAAAAAGTACTTTCGTTAATATCAATTGCATAATTTGCGTTTAAACTTTAAGTCTGTAATGCTAGCAATACCAAGATATCTAAGAGTGTAAATTTATACATAATAAACATTATAATGTATTTTTATACCACTGTCTTTTCATTATATATTTCATGTAAATATTATCTCTCTGTATTCTCATTTTAACTATTGTTATCATATGTGTCAATTATCAAGAAATTTTAATATCTAAATACAGAACCCTATTCCAGTTCAATCTTACAAAATCCACATAGTTTCGCATTCATAGCTACATAAGTAGTAAAAAGTTGAAAAATACTTGTATCTGCGTTCCTTTGCCAGCACTGAACTTTCCATGAACAGACCCCGGGTTAATGCCCCGACCTTTTCTTTAAACGTCAAATAAAACACGTCTGTTCAAATATTTTTATTCGAAAAAAATGCAAAATACGTAACCACATATATTTTTCACTGTAAGTCTGAAGCAAAGTATAAATATTAATCAGCATAGTGTGGTAAATAAAATGTATAATAAATTACATTTTCCGACAGTATAAATCTCGTAAACCATACTTTATTATTGTTATTTCAAAAATTTTTCATAATAGCAATATTTATAATAAATAAAAAGTTTGCTTTATTATGATATAAACCTCATAATTATTACTTCATGATTAATTCACAAGTAAAATATAGTTTTCAAATAAATAAGTTATGTGAACATCAAACGTAACTTTTATGTGGTTAATAGAACAAATTCACAAAAAATATATAATTTTGTGTCCCAGTAAAAGGAAAATCCTTACGCAATAGTAATAAGACAACATTACTTATTACATAAAGGATGAAAGGTACTTTAACATACTGGAATGTAAATACAATTAATATTCATTACAGAGTATAAAAAATGTAATAATTAGCTTTTGATGACACAAATTTATTACTAAAACAACTATATTAGGTTATATTAAATCAATATTTTACATAAGTAAGTACCCATGTACTTACTACATTTGCGTTACAGTTTTATTTCAAAACCTAGTATGATTGGATCCCGGAAATAGGCCATATTTTTACACGCCTGCGAAAATAAGAGTAAAAATTATTTAATAAAAAACCTAAGTTTATGCGCGCCAAAGAAAAATATACCAAAGAATATACCACTATATTAGAAATATAATAGATACAGCTATATATTTATTTGTCTATGCATTGATAAGCCTAACTACCTATACCCCAAGGAAAAGCAATCATAATCATAAACCAAAATTAAAAATACTACGGACGTGCGATATACAATTTTTTGTGATATTATGTTGATCTATCACAAAAACGGAAAACCGTAATTAATTTAAATAGTAAGTAAATATTATCAATAAAAGTTTATATTTCTTTTTGATGTATTCAGCAAAAAAAATCAGTTTCCGAAAGCTGAGATCTTTTTTTTGTTGTCATCAATATTTGCAACGTTGTACTCTCAAAATACATTATTTAAAATTATTAAAGAAGTTGTGGATCGTCAATAATTTAATTTATATACCGATACTGTACAGTAATAAATAAGTTGTATTAAATTGTACGCAAGTGAACGGCAATATGGAAATTTATCTAATAATCAATTTACGATCAAAATCACAAAATTAATTTGTTTCATATTATTGTTTAACCTTTTGATCTTATGAATTTTGGCGATTAGCGTGAATCTCTATGTATTTATTATCTATGTCATTTATAGTCTGTAAAGATGCATTAATATAATGAATAAAAACTGTTTGAAAATGGATTCGGAAATATGTTTTCTTAGAGTTTGTTGCAAGTTGCAGTGAATATAGCTGTATTTAGTTGATATAACGTGGGGAAGTAATACTAGAACATGTGTAAAAATACAATTAATTAGTGGTAGATAAGTGTGTGCATTACTATATAATATATGAGTAATGAAAAAAGCGTTGAACCATTAAATTCACATATTTGCGAAAAAAATCAAGTATACTACTTTAAATATATCAGTTATTTAAATTTTTTTTTTTATTTTATATTATTTTTATTAATGTGACACAAAATAAAAAATATATTTAGTAAAATATGCAATAAAAAAGGCATGTGAAATATATTCATTTATTATACATATTATTTTTCTCTATATTTTGATTCCTGAAAAAATAATTCATTGTACAATTTTGTCTCCTCTACAAAATAATATTGACATGTACTGTAGAAAAAACTGCAATTTATATGGAAATGTGGATTAAGTATAAACATCTATTTAAATTCCGAGCAGCGAACTTATTAAAATAATTAACATAGTAGGTAAATTTGTCCAAAAAATTAAAAACATCTATCACAAAATTTTGAAACATTTACAACATTGACTTGTTGATTACAGCATTATTGATTCCCATTACACATTCTAATTACTTTTAAAATTTGTCATCATTCTTTGGCGTCAGCGTTTCATTTTGGGAATTCCAATATCCTTATTATACTCCTACCCTTATAAGTAAATTTGTTTCTCTATCAGAAACAGTAACTTCTGGAGGTATCATCACATCCCCCAGAATCCTGCCGTCAGCCGTAATAAAACTGTGAATTAGAATAACCGCTTAAACTTTTCGGTCCCATCGTTATTTCTGGATCGTCTTTATTTCTAGTAAATCTTGGTGCTTGGTCTCTTGGTTGAGACGGTATATAATCAACATTCCCGTACATACTAGCTCCTGCACATGGGTATATTGTAGAGAGCGGCCTCATAGCTCTTAACGTTCCTTTGCCAATACCATCCCTATATAGAATCATATCGGGGTGATCAGTATCATAGAACGTTCCTGAAATGTGACTGACATCTACGTCATTGTCAATATCAGATACTGCATCGTTGAAAACATTTGGCGCTTCAGTTGTAAACATATCACCATTCTTGGAACTTCTTGTTTTCCTTTTAACTAGATAATAGCGAGTACCTATTAAGGCGACGCAAATAATAATAATGACAATGCTGATACCTATGTAGATTAAAATGTTGCTTTTGGATTGCAGGTTATCTGTAACAAAATATAATATAATTAAGTCTCTCCTAAATAGCTTTGCGTTTATACTGAAGTGCTTCGTAACCAGCTCATCTGATCTTAATTAGATTAATAGATTTCCAAGCGAACGCCTCTTAACCCATTTTCAAGAGAAAATAGTACCGGGCGATGAGAACACTATAGAGCTTACTCTACAAACCTGCCCACAGTTTTTGTACGGTAGCTACTGTAACTTCGTTGAAGTCGCTGCAGTATTTTATAAAAACAAAGTTGTGTAACTAGTTCAAAATACTTTTAGAAAGGAGTTCTCTATATAAACCTAAAATTTGATACAAGAAAAGCACGTATTCTTTAATGTATCATCTTTAAAAAAATCAATACAGAAATCATACAAATTTGAGTAAACTTCTGGACTACGGGGTAGTGAAATATATAACGTAGTAATATATAATAATAACAATATAAGAAAAACGTGGCGATACCTACTTCCGTTACTGAAACACTAAGGACAACAAATAATTAAAAATCAAAGCCGCAAAATTATTCCTCGAAACAAGTAAATATTTGTCAACGAAAAACATCAATCCATTTTGTTTATGACTAGAAAAAAAACGACGCGATTACTGTATTGTACAGTAAACGCGTCTTTATTTCCACCATTTCATTCATTAATTGCGCCGCAAAATACAAAGGACTTACTCCCCGCGTGTGACGACGCCGACGTATGCTTCGACATCGTATCGTAGTAGAGTACTTGTGAGCACAGATCATTATCTATCTCAAAATAACTAAATTTATAAATATCTATCGTCTGATAAATAGATACCTATGTAAGTGCCCAACAAAAAATTAAAAAGTATAAAAAATTTAGGTTATCAAACAAGATATTTTACAGTAAAATCGGATCTGGGATACTTCCATTTGTAGGTTCGTACATACCTATCGAAACAGCTGATTCGTCGTGACCTCACGACAAGCGGAGATTTTGGCGTGCGAGCGGGGCTGTGCGCACGTGCCATTTTTCATAGATATCGTGCGCACAATAATTTTATGCGTAGTAAATTATTATACCCAAAACTTTATGTATTACTTGTAATACAATAATTTTGATTGCACATTTACAATATCTTGTCTGTTCTACATTGCCCGACAAAATAGTTTTGGTAATTAAAAAAAGTGGTGTATAATTATTAATTAAAAATAAAGTTTTTAAAATATTATTTATATTGTAAATTAAAATATTTATTTGAGTTTTGTTATCGAAGTCACATTAAAGTTATTTGTACAAAGCTTATATATATGCAATTCAACAACACAGACACATCGTCACTAATAACATAAATAGTTGTAACTAGCTGTGCCCGCGACTTCGTCCGCGTAGAATTTAACAAAAAAGTTATTTAGTAGAAATAAAAGTAGCCTAAGTTACTCCTTATTACATCAGCTGCCTGCCAGTGAAAGTTCCGTCAAAATCGGTCCAGCCGTTTCAAAGATTAGCCGGAACAAACAGACAGACAAACAAAAATTGTAATTTTTTTTATTTTGTTATATGTACCGTATATACATTCATATGCATGTAGTAAAAAGCGGTTATTGTAATATTACAAATAGACACTCCAATTTTATTTATTAGTATAGATGAATGAAGAGTACACATAACCAAAAATGTTTGTACGTCAAATTATAAGATACACGTCTGTTTAATTCAGCTTAGTTATTAATTAATATAATCAATGCAGTGCGGGTGCTGCTTTTGTTTGTCATAAACACAAAAAAAATTGTACAAGAAGTTCTTTACGCCAAGAAATACGTATATGGATGTTAAACAAACTAGCGATAATTGGCATTTTACTAGTTTCTCGTATTGAGCTGGTCTAAATTACACAGCAGACTGTTCCAATCGAAGCTCGTGTAGAGTAGTAACCAATCCAAACAGCAGAAGTTCTTATGCCACTTGAAAGCCTCTTACATAACCTAACGACAGACAATGACCACCGAGGCAACCGAGGGTATTTCAACCCTACGAAGCATAGAAAGTACCAATTGTGCTTGCAGTTATTTGCTTAAATTACAATAATCACAAGCCATCAGACTTTGAGTGCCTCAGTGTCCATGAATTATACAAATAATGTCATCTACATGGATTTTTTCCACTCAGTCTTGACATATGGGAATATAAAAAGGATATTATGTATCGCTGGATAGAAGTAATGAAAAAAGATTGCGACGGAGGCGAAACAGGAGAAAATCATATCAAAACATTGTAACTGTTTTCAACTCGACATTTGGACGTTTTTAAAAATCAATATTACATACAGATAAACCAGGAATATTATAGGCGAAACGCAACTTAACATTACAGTATTTATGAAAGAAATAAGTAAAGGGTAAAATAATATTGGGGGCAAAATTTATAACTTAATAAAAATATTAAATTTTCTGTTAAAATCCGGAATAATTGTTGTAATTTTAACATACTTCGAAAGTGGTTTATGAGCTTTCTAATTAACGTACCTGACGCATATAAAATTAGTGTACCTTATTATGCGACACGTAATTTGAATATTGAATGGAAACAAATTAATCGTTGCGACAATAAATTTGATTTTCAAATTCGAGTGGAGTTATTTGAACTGACTCCATAATTTTATCGTGTAACTTAAATTTATTATATAGACACTGTAAATTTTCTGGATAATAGATAATAACGCACACCATAATTTATTATATTTGTTCATTGATACATATGTTGATAATAAGTAATCGTAGGGAGAATAATTTATTTTAAGGACATTTTATCCTGTTTGTACAAATATAGACTATATACTATTAAATTTATAGCTATAAATATTATTATATCAACAAATGCAAATTTACAAAATTTTGTAAGCAGTGGTTCAAGGTTCAAAGTACAGACAGAGAATAATCTTATAAGCGATATTCGCGCATCGATGAAACTAGAGTTTCTACTCAATTTCCTTCTATAAAAAAGATATGTACATAGATTGCATACCCAGCTGATTCTGAACAAAATCCGATGCAAGTAAGAGGTAGCTTTCTAAATTTAAAAATATAAATAAACAAATTTGGTTGCTTGAAAACGTTAACGTGATTATAAACAATATACGCAATACATACCTTCCCGAGCTTCAATATTTTTTTTGACCTTAAGTATCGTTTCCTTGTTTTCAGTTGCAGCCACGCTGACTTCCTCAAGGGGGGGTTGTAAAGCATTATTTGCAATCGGTGACGCTGCATTCGATTCACCCCATCTCTCGCCAGCGCCGTCTAAACGCCATTAGACGATCTTTTAATATGAATATGTTTTATTGACTCCTTAAAGACATCTCACAATTAGATGGCAAAACGATACAATAACGTAAGGAAGTAGATCAAAAACAAGAAGAATTATCCCATTAAAGTCTTCAAAATGAATGGTAAAATTTACACAAACGACATTAATACACAGAATAAAAATACAACTATAAATAGATGTAATACTAAAACCCATATTTTTAGTAATCCTCCTGGTGTAAAAAATGTTTTAAATTATTATTCGTTTGTCAGTGACAGCCTGCAGTTCTTCCAACAATAAATAATAAATAAACGATTTTCAAATTTCATGTAAAACCACCAATGAACTGCCTAGTGATATTGAGGTGAAGAATAAAAATCTTTCCTTTATTTTGATTTTGTTTTATGTAAGTAGTCGACAACCGAGCAGACGAGCCATCTCATGGTAAATGGCCAACATCCCCCATAGGCATTAGTAACACCAAAAGCATCACCGACGCATTGCCGACTGCCAATGTTGCCACTGCGACCGAAACACGTATATTTCACGGTCGGTTTCAGAACTCGGGATACTCGGGATGGGTGGTACAGAGCCCAGCAAACTCAAACAGGAGGGATCATTTCTCCTAGCCTAGTCCGTTGTTCAGCAGGTGCACCCCGAGTAGGGGCGGTTGGCTCGGGCTCAGTGGTTGATGGAGCAAAATACAGCCTAAAATTCCTGTGGCCTATTACCCAACCTTGTCAAAACTTAGCTTATAACATATATTATTCATAATTCGTTTAATTTTATCATATTGTTTAATTTCATTCATCATTCTCAATTCAATTTATCCCCTTCCCAAATATTATCTAAAAGATCATATAAGACAACCTCTTGTTATTTCCCTCTTTAATGTACCAATAATGTTGCGTATCTAGAACATATAATAAAAATTATATTAGTCTTTTTTATTTACACAATTATTCTACGACAGATTCGAAATTAAATTTGTAAATTATCATTGAGATCGTAATCAAAATTACTTTTTACGGCGGAAGAACTAAGCTCTAAAAGCGCTACAATAAAATGTTTTAACAATAAAATGTTGTTTCTGAACGTTTATTTTCAGAACTCATCATCAAACCCTCAAAATCCGATAATCAAAAGAGACTAACTCCGAGCTATTCATTATACACTAAAAACAGAATAATCGAAATCGGTTTATAAACAAAGGAGTTATGCATGTACATACATAAAAAATACAGAGATAATATAATAACACAAAGCATCCTCTTTTTTTAAGTCATTTAAAAATACAACAGTTCCCGTCAATAATGTATTTGAAATGCTTTTAAAGAATAAAGTCTACAAACTGGGAATTAATATCAATTACAAAAGTAATATGGCTAAGTAATTTTTTTTAGAAAATAATGTCCCACGAGAATTTTGGGCAGTGTCGAAAAAATTTATTTATTTGTTTATTTATTTATTTATTTATTATTTATTTATTTATTTATACTTTGTGTTTAACAAAATAAAACCTACGGAGTGAATATGTTAATTAAATAATATATTTTTAATAATAGATTTTGATAATGATAATTATATATGTAAGTAAACGAACTAAACATAGGTACGACACAGATTTATAGACTTCAAATCTATATATATGTATTCTAATATTATATAGAGAGAATGCGAATTCTGTGAGTTTATGTGAGTATATAAATACGGTGGATAATTTCGCCACAACACCTATTTGAAAAATTCTATTACCATTCTAAAGCTACGCCATTCCAGATAAACGTAGGCTATATTTTAAAAAATCTCTGTCTCTGTGTAAATAGAATCCGATCATCTCCAAACCAAAATTAAATAACAAAAAGGATTTGATTACTGTACGTGAACGTAAAAATCAAGATTCCCGAACAACGCAAGGGCGGGTTACTGTCAGTAAATAATTATCGTGAAACCATCCTTACTCAAATATTGTTCACAAGTGATATTTCACACGACTCTCCCTACTTCAGTAAACACTTTAAGAAGTAGGTCTTTGCTTTATCATAAGATAAATTAAACACTTATACCTTTCACAGACAACAGGCTCTATACCTGTTTGTGGACCATTGTCGACATTTATTTACCCACTGTATAACAAGGATCATATGCGCCACGGTTTTTCCACGTAGTATATTTATTGCGTTATGCGTTATACAATTGTGTATTTTATTAATACAGGATTCATATAATATTAATGGTATCAAAAATCAAATAGCATTACCTGTTATGTGTAAGGAGTCTTTCAGTGTGAATAATCTAAACAGTACATTTTTAGGCATTCAGTCTGTAAAATCCAATCACCAGAAACAATGTGTGTGGCATACTTTATTAAAATAGCAAAGTTCGATAATTCTTTTCAATTAAATATGACGCACGTATAAACTATAAACTCATATGGAAGTAACTGCAACGTCAAAGTTTCAGCCCGTCACGCTGAAACATTCCTAGTTGAGGTAAAAATGTTCTCCTGTGTAATAAATACTCGGGAACATCTCCGTTGAAGAGAATTAGAAGTTTTCATACGTAAGCAACTGTCATGTACGACATAATATCACATGTTGAAAATACTTAAGTGTACAAAACTAAAGTAATGTAACTAAGTGTAAAAACAGGGATAATAAACATGTACAGAAATACCTATGTTATTTTTATGCTATGATCTATATGGAAAGTAATATTTTATATAAACCAATAAAAACACATTTTATTTCTTGCAATTTAACAATTAAATTTTCATATTTGACAATTTTCTTATTTAATACAGTCTCTTGATGTGAATATTAAACATTGATCAAAAGCAATTTTTAATCAAATACCAAATCAGTTCGAATCGACATATTAATCACGATGATATTAACTAGAAAATCTAATTCGATACCCGCAGCTGAAAAGGCCGAGCAAATTTTTAAAAACTATGATGTAGTTTTTGTGTAAACTTCTATATACCTTATATATATCAATTATATATAGTGTCGGACTTAAATATATATATTATATATAGTGTCGTTAAATTCACTATAAATAGACGAAATTGTTTCCGATAATTATTGCCGATTATTATAGTGTATTATGAATTTAATCGCCCATCCTTCTCCTGCGGCGCTTATAGAGCTTGTCAAAATTTATCAGTAATGTTATTTTTAATTTTTTTTTCCTCAATTTTGGAATTACAAAAATATATGTTAGTATCCTTTTATCAAGCACTTTCATTTGATATAGCATATTATTTTTCTAAAAGTTTTTTTATTACTTTACTCTCCTAAATTAATTCTCAATATTAATATACAGTATACATACTACAATGGGTGACCTAACTATGTATGGGCATCAAACATCTTCTTTTTTGTTTGTAGATTCAGAAAAAACCGACAGATAAACGAAAATACAGACATGCGATCTTTCATATACGTGTCTTGGAATATTATACGTGAAAGATCGAGAAGCACATTTAACAGTTCTTCTTGTTTGATTCAGTAACGTCTAGTTAGATTTTATATCCGCTCACCTCGTTTCAACAGAGTTCCAATATTCTATTCCTTTTGTAACTTAATTTCGGCTTGAAGTTAAAATGCTCTCAAATGTTAGAGAAAATATTCGCTCTCTATTTGAAAAATGGGGACGCGTTTGATAGCTACAACCCTTTTGCGTTTAATCTACTTATTGTATGTGTTATTTGTTAAAATTTCTAATTTGTATTTATTTAACGTCACAGAGGGGTCAGGACTCCTTATTATCTGGGTTCAATTCCGGTAGCAACATAGGATTATTCCACGAGCTTGACGCTGATAACACTTCTATCTACTCTTGCATGTTATTATTTTGTCGTTCAATGAGGTCACGCCAGCAGCTATGACTCCGAGATATTTTCGTCCGATCGAATCACATTTTTGATAACGGCACATACGGGTCAGGATTGTTTTAAAGATATTTGCAAGCGTTTATACAATAAAGCGTTTTTATTTATTGGAAGTAATTGAGAAAAATTACTCGATTTAAACAAATCGATAACTAATGCAGTACAGTTCCAAGGAGACATGTACAATGCGGCAGTTGAATCAAGACTCAATTCGCTGCATACCGAAGTCCACACTCCTAGACTCTGCACAGCACCACCATGTGGCGCTTGCTTTCCGATGCAACTTCAAACGAGTCATTAGTACGGACTCGTGACTCTAAAGTCTAAAACATTCATTTTCATGACCAGAATTCAACATATTTTTATAGTTTTAAGGACTGATGAAAAAACAGACTCCTCACCTAATGTTAAGTAGTCACCGTCATTTATGGACATGTGCAATCCTTGATGAGTCGTCACTGCATTTTGGCTTTGAAGATAAACTCTTTTATGCCCTTAACTTTTATAAATAACACGTACGGTCAAAAACATTATAATTCTTACATTTTACATCTTACGGATCTTTTTATTTATTAGCAAGATTTTTAAGCAATACTTGTCTATCTTAGGTAGATGTTTTTAGAATAATAATATTAAGAAATTAGTATTAATATACTTTGCAACCATCCGTAAGCATAATGAATAAATCATGGTATATACTTCTTAACATGCGTAGAAAAACAAAGAAAACATGCATGCAGTTATAGTTTGATTTGATTGCTGGTCCCGCATAAAGATCCTGACTCGATCTATTGCTCGGTAAAGGAAAACATTATAATGAAAGCTGCATGATATAGGTAGAGTTCTTTATAATATTCTCTAGGAGAAGTCCAATTCTCCGAATGGCACTCGACCGACGTTGTTAACCTTGGCAATTTGAGAAGACATACGAGCCCAGTAGTGAAACAGTAATGTGTTGATAACGAACGTTCTAACAGGCAAATACCAATAAGGAGACCATTAGTAACTACATGTGCCTGTGTTTAATGTTCCTTACCTAAATTATCAATTCCAATAAGGAGTTCATTAGTAATTACATATGCCTGTGTTTGATGTTGGTTACCTAAATCATCAATTCCAATAAGGAGTTCATCAGTAAGTAAATATGCCTGTGTTTGATGTTTATTACCTGAATCATCAAAATGGTCTTCATCTTGATCGGATACATCACCATCGAGCATTTCGTCTCTTTCAACTGCACTCTCGTAACGTTCCGTGAGAACACCCAACGGTACTAAGACAAACAAAGACAATGTTAAAATTTTAATGTTTCTGTTTGTTAACTTCACCTGATAGTTCCTTATGTACTGGAATCATTGAACTAAATGTGCAACCTATTAAGGTTATGTTTAATTTAAAATATACACACGTATAATAAACGATATCAACATAATAATTTAAAAATAAATTATCACTAAGACTCACAACTTACAGGTAATAAAAAAAGGAACATTCGTTCCATAAAATATCGTTGTAGTTAATTTTTTTTTTTTTAAATACGGTCTGTTGATGTTTTCCAATATTTACTCACATCATTTATGACATTATCAATGTTTACACGTTTACATCATCTACTTTTTATAAATATATTATACGATGGAGTATTTTACCCACGTTGCATTTATTTAACATAATTTGACACCAATTACAACATTTTAAAGGCAAAAATTTCAGACATCGTATTTTCTACTGCAAAGTAACTTGAGTTTCAACTGCATCTATCTGGTAAATTTCCTTGAAATATGGACTATATTATCATTACGGGTATGCCAGATTTAATATAAAGATTTATACCACTCTGCTGGACCGTAGTTCTGTTCTTGGAATTGAAGCATCTAAATTATTTACTAATTTACTCGGATATTCAAATTAAATGAAATCACGTATAACATCAGGAACATGAAAAAAGTGATGCCTGTAAATAACTCACTTCTTAAACGGTACTCCGACATAAACACATCAAAAATATTTGATGGTTCCAACACACATACACACACCAGGAACATGAC
The DNA here is from genome assembly GCA_003671415.1 of Megathymus violae. Lineage (NCBI taxonomy): Eukaryota > Metazoa > Arthropoda > Insecta > Lepidoptera > Hesperiidae > Megathymus > Megathymus violae. The sequence continues at coordinate 1,798,052 of PDGT01000021.1, forward strand.
CAAAGCGTTGCCTGTAAATAATTCACTTCCTAAACGGTAATCCGACATAAACATTAAAAATATTTCGGTTCCAAGACGGAAAGTGATAACTAGTAAAGAACCTTGCGTCGTATAAATACCTCAAAATAAAGCTAATGGATACAAAGATCAGCAAAATTCAAGAGATTTTCATTTTTATCGTCCATTAGTGAGTAGGATTGTCCACGAGTACGAAAGCTTAAGTTGAAAATACAAAGGGGAAGTCCTTTATTCCGAATTTTATATCGTAATTTTATTCCTTTAAAAATAAAAAGAATAAATACACTTTAATCAGTATTGTAATGACATTGGACGCGGTCGTTAACTGGGAACAATAAAAAGACAAATCTCTGATTGTGCAATATAACCTTAAGCCGTAAAGTGCCAACTGAAGTTTCCATTAATACTTGTACTATTTACTAAGGGATTTATTGCAGTCTTTATGAAAAGTACAGTAACTGGAATTGTGGGGCTAATGTTCTACTTAGACTGACTGCGCTTGCGCATCTTTTGCTTATCAGTTTTTTCTGAGTAATGTGTACATTATTAGAATACAATCAAAGCAAAAATATTTTTGGCAGGTTTAATTTTAAGTTGAGTAGTAATTATTGTACTTACGTAAGAAACAGAGTTTTTTTATAGCTGAACCTGTTTGCTTTTTGATGGTTGTTATAAAGTAGCTTCATTTTAATTTCTAGTTTTTATTTATATGTAGTTTAGTAGTATATATGTAGTAGTTAGTTAGTAGTTATATATATATATATATGTGTGTGTGTGTGTGTGTGTGTGTTATATTAAAAGAACCATTTTTAACTTTAAAAAGATTAAAAACTGACGGTTTATTAGGCACCTTTGCATATTAACACTTCTCATTTACATTTCAAAACTACCTCCAAATCTTCCCATGAATGAAAAATCCAATCAAATTTAATTTAAATATGTGTTCTATTCAATTAATACAATGAAGCACGTCTCAGGCTGACAGTCTACCTTACCTGATTACAACATGCATAAGCTGACACGGCGACATGACATCCACAAAGGAGATTACCTATTCGTATTTCCAAGTGTCAGATGCAGCTTCAGTAAATACAACGAAATCCGAACGAGCGAAATATTAATATAAACTGTACCAACGATGTTGAAATTTATTTCTCTATGGATCTTGTTCCGACGGTTCTATGAAATGCAGATATGTTTGACAATTTGAAAATATTTGATATGCCACCGCCGTGATTTAGCCGTTTCAACGATTTGAACGGCGGAGTCAAAATTTAAGCGTAAATATACTTTACGTAATTACATGCAATACATTATTGCCATAATTAATTCTCCTAATATGAACACAACTTTTAAACAGTGTTGTAATTGAAATATGTGTAAATTCAACAGAGTGTGAATGTAACCATTAGCGGCTGACTGCAGGACACAGGTATATCTGTCCTTTTATAAGTCTATAGACTCCATTATTTAACTAATCTACTACAATACAGATTTTGTAGAGGAGTTAATGGCCAAAATAATGTTGAAAGCCCGGTGCTTTGTAATCTCTTAACGGCTGATATTAAATGATAACAAGTTTAACATTTCTTACTTAATTTGCCGTCCAAACCACATAAACAGTGATGTGTGTATAAATACTGTCCAAAATACCTGTCCAAACAACGTTCAAATACGACTACTAACAAAATCATATCATTCACAATTGTATTCGGTCATCGACTGTAACCCATTTGTCGATTGGCTAAATAAATAAATAATTAAGTTCCGCTACAATTCCTCCAATACACCATTCCTGAGGTTGTTACATTTCCCAATCGCTTAGAAAGATGCATAAAAGATGACTTACAGAGAGCGCTGTACCTCGAGTCAATTGTGAACACAATTCACTTACCGCAAGCGTAAATTACTTTCAAATAGGCTTTCGATTCCGGGCTGCAGGGAGAAATGAAAGTCTTGTTGTTGGCCACAATTTGGCACCGCCTCTTGCCGTGGCAGATTTGCATAACAGTCTCGACCGCATGCGGCGCCGTGCAAGCTGTAATATGTCATAGTACATACGTTACTTCAGAACATGTGTACCATATCTATAGTCTCATACGTATAAACAGATATTTACAAGCCAGTTCATCGTATTGTGGTCGACAGTGCGTTGCTGTAAACGTCATATTACGCATGTACAGTAACACCTGTGACCACATATCATAATCGTCATAGTCACGACCCATAACCATCCAGTAAGTATAGTGCAGATTAGCGACTTGACACACCGTTGAGAACATTATGGAAATCTTTTTAACTATAACGGGTGCTCACGATTATTTTGTTTTTACCAATCTTTTGAGCCAGTTACATGCATCAAAGTCACGGCGGAACTACGGTGGTGAGGAGAAACTCTTGACATAAAACTCAAAGTTGAAATGAAAAAAATCGTGAGGACCCGTTATATTATAGTTACACTGTCCGCCATGCTATAAGTTTAAAATCATGCACTATGGAAAACTCTCAGGTATGCAAGTTTCGTCACGATGATTTTTTTCAGTGAAGTTATTTCAGAGGGGGAAACCAAGGAAATTTTTTCAACATTTTGTGTTTAAAATTCAATACGCCAATTTTTTTACTTTAATCTTCTTTATTACAAAATTAATTAACATAACTCCAAATCGCTTACAAATATTTAAATAGGTATAAATTTGAAACTATCCATAGATTGTGTAAGTCGCAGACATGGCTAAGTTCATACCAACAATGTAAAGTATTGAATTAGCCAAATGACGATTTCGCAGTTTTACAAAAAGATCACACAATTTTGAGCTACAAAATAAAATTTTAACTGTAACGAGTACTTACAATTTTTGTGTTTTTTTACACACAACACATACAAGAAACACAAAAATCGTGAGTATCCGTTACAGTTAAAACGTATAATGTCCGCGACAATATAAGTTTAAAATCATATGTGTCATTTTTGTGTACTGGATTTTTAGTTTAACAAGAAGCCGACGAATAATACGAGTATTCGTTAAAATCGGCGTGGCGAGAAAAGATTATACTCAGATATTCACTTATAATAATAAAAAAAGATAAAATCCGTTCTCCTTGCATTTTGAAACGTCTCCACTGTACTTTTGTTCCAGGAAATTCAAAGACAATCACGCGACAGACAGACATAATTATGTGATGTTGACAAATTACTCACCTAATATCAATAATTAATTAAGACCATTGGCCATTATAAATGAATACCGCGGCGACATTTGCACTGATATTCACTGAGCTTGTGCCGTGCCAATTAATGCGCCGCCTAAATGTGTTGTTGGTCTGCATTTGACATGTTCGTGAATGAATTAACACAAACATAACTTCATTTATTTATAGACGTGTCGATAAAAAAAAATTGGTGAATTTAATGGGATTTATCTAAATTTTACAATTACATTTAAAGGCATCAAGATATAATTTATAAAGTGTTCGCTTCGTCAATTATAACAGACTTTAATTATTTATTAAAACGCACTCGGGCCTCCTCGGAGTCCTTCAACGACACCAAAATTTATCCCCCTTCACTAATCCTTACGGGTACTACTAATATGGTAGAATATGTCCCAGATGTCATAAACTACACAGAGAAATTCGTGTTTTTCAGTGACACGTTTAAAACGTCAACTTGACCCCTAAAAATAATGTTTTGTTTTGTTTTTTATGTAATGAATCGACTGCGGACAAACGGGTCCTAATGATGTGGGTTCATCGCCGTTCATGTACGTCTATAACAGCAAAAGCACCACCGACGCGTTGCCTGCCAAGGTAGAAGCGGATGACCCACTTATTATTAACTCTTCGGTGAAGTTGACAATTTTTACTAAAAACTTACTGAAGATACCATTTGAAATTGTAATCGTACTTGATAAACTGTATTAAATAGAAACCAATTGCAGTAATTAGGTACACTCTTTCTGAGGGTAAAAATAATCTATGAAAGACATGAAATTAAGTCAGTGATATGTATGGATGTATAGGGAAGTTAAAGAAGAGAATAAGCTGAAAACATTATTTCATTTTATTCTATGTATGTTTAAAATTTGCTTAGAAAATAACGCACTGTACAGTAAACTCCCGTTAAAAATCTTTCCGGACATATCACAGACAGTATGTCCGCACAACAGCTGAATAAATAGAACCACTAAAAGATCGCTCGGTGGCTGTATATCTGCTTTAAATCTAATGGACAATAATGTTTAAATTGGGTATAAAAGCGGAGCTAAAAAATATCGAGGTCAACACGGGAGGAGCGTACATAAAAATTTAAATAAAATCTCTCATAAACTGTATCCGCATAACTTTATGCCTTCAGGAAAGCGTTCATTATAAGAGAGCAGAAGTATATTTGTTTTTAAAATGTATAGTTTAAAAATGTTAACTTCCTTTCTGGAGCGACATTCGGATTACTTCATTGATTGAACACGAGTTATATGATTAATGATATATGTAGTACTAGCAAATTACCCTCGCTTCGCTTCAGAAAAACTACGCCTTACGCTTAGAAATAAAACCTGCATTGTTTTAAGGACTGTGTTTTTCTCGTTCTATGAATTAGAAATACAAACATTAATTTATACCTTTTTTATTTATGGATGGATTTCAATGAAATGAACACCAAATATTAAATTATGCTTCCCGCAATACATTAGTGAAAACTATAACAGAATCGGCTAAGACGTCTCTGAGATTAGCGCGAACCAACGCACATACAAACAGACAAAAATTCTAACAACTATTGTTTTCGGTTGTATTGCGTTAATAAAGGCACCTAATAATAGTTTTTGTTACATATCATTCCTTTACAGAAACCGATCACTCATCATTGTATTATTTTATTATATAGATGTATATTATAAGAGGTCAATGACATCAATCTTAAAAAAGGTCATTTCGGTGATCTATTATGAAACTACGCGAACGCATCTATAAATATATATCCCTTGAAATTTTTTAACATCGACCACACAGTATATAATAATTTGTTCTAAGTTCCGAAAATAGCTTTTCGTAACACATAGGTATTTCAATATGCAATACACTCGAAACACGACCGATAATCTCAGGATTTTATGTAATGCAGAATATGAATTTTCCTTCTCCATTTTCTTGAATCTACCAAACATTATACAAGCAAGATTTTCAACCGATTTCCCAACGGATAACCGAGATAGGCAGGGATGGTTCAGTGTAGCATATAAGGACTATATAACATACTAAAATTTAAACTCTGTAATTTTATCCCAGGGATATTATGGAGCTCTGTAACTGTAACTGAAACTATCGGATATCCGAAATAAAAATATATCCGTAACCGTAACCGAATTCGATAAAAAAGTTTCGGATAATTTCGGATAGAGGCAGAGTCTAAATAAAGCACGTTATGACTGGTTTACGCTGACCGAGCCGATACATTAGCCGCGTCGTTCTCATTTAGATTGTTTTTATTATTTAATTTGTTTTTTCTGTGTTTATAACATCACATAAAACCTAGACACAAAATCAAACTTTGTAAATATATTATATATATTTTCCAAGTCGCAAATCATCTAATATCCGTAACCGAAATTATCGGAAGCAATCGGAAATCCGAAATAATTTTATATCCATAATGGTAACCGAAACCGGCAAAATATTATTAATATATTCGTATACATATCCGGATCCAAAATTTAATATCCACAACATCCCAATTGTATACACTTAATCGATATCATGTATATCTAAACAATTTTACTTAAATGTACACAAATACATAAGGGCAAATAATTTCATAGAACAGAATGACCTAAGCAGAAGGTAAAGTAAATTTTATAAATATTCGACTTCAGTAGAATACATCTGGATGCAGTGGCCGTTGAATCAACTAGATGGAGAGATCGACCCTCACAAATAAAACAGATAATGTTAAATTGATTAGTCCCCACTTCGAGTCGCCTTTGATAGATTTACTGGACATCCTGGGTCCTGAGTATAAATAATTATGGGAAGTTTTTGATAAAACAAATATTAAGTTCGAATCCTGAATCGTCAATAGGTTACGTCATTCATAAATTACACGATCACAAACAAAAGTTCCGATTATAAATATATTACTCAATTTATTATGTTCTGAAAAATATTCATATTAGTTTATATTGCTATTTATTTGAACTTGGCCTAATTGTGAATCATTGTTTTGAGAATACAAATGAACATACATAAAAATACATACACCCAAACATAGAACCGCCTCGTTTTTTGAAGTCAGTTAAAACTACTACTACGTACACACTAAATACATACATACTAAACGTCGATGCCAAGACAGACACACAACAATACTTAGCGTTTTAAATATAAATATATAAGATAAATGAACATTCTCATAATATTAATAAAATAGTGCGATGTGGCGGGATTGAACCTAACGTATCCACCAACCACCTATTTATCTTGGGACCGATTTCAAACATTTTAGTATGTATTGCATAATAATTATATTTTATTTCAATTTACTTTCGCATCTAAGTACAACTTGTAGGTTTTCGTTTTGATGTTGGTTTTTTTTTGTCAAACCTTTTATTTTTTTCATTTTTAATGTAATTTTTTACGCAGCAATTACGATATTGCAAAATGTTATATATATATGAGATGAGCAACTCACGAACTTGATTGTAGGCGCTAAATTTACCCAAGACACTGCTCAGAAGTTCCTGTCGACTTATCTCAGTGTTATCCCCTAAGTCCTAATCGTTAAAGGGTGCTGTTACTTTCATTATCGGTTCAGCATTACGGGATAATGAGTCTAAGACGCAACACCCGTTTATATACGTTCGTAGCATAGAACCGTCTCTTTCTTGGATTGTTAAAAACATCGATAAGATGCGGAATGAGGCAGTTTTGATGAGAAATTTAATTTAAATATGATTTTAATATGATATGTTGTGATTTATAACAAACAACCGTGAAACCAATTCTATCCCATATTACTATATTATATTATACTGTATCTTTTGGAACCTACCTTTTTAAAAGCTACCACAAATTAGAAAAAGGTTTTTTTTTATTTATTTAGCAGTCACGAATTATATAAATCTGCTTACTTTATCAAGAAAATAAACACGGTTAATAAGAAAAGGGACATAAAAAATATCCGAAAGGGACTATCTGGAGGAAATGAAATTCAAGGAAGCAGGTGCATTATTCCTCCGATACTAAAATGTTCGACCAATTTGAGCTAAATTACTTGGTCTTCAAGGAAAAGCTAGGGTAATACAGTAAACAAATAATTCAGGGCAGGGGTATAAATATAGCTCCTGTACATAATCAACTCATTGAAAGCTCATTGACCTTGCATGCCGAATAGAGACTCGCGAGTAGGATTCCAAGTAAACGCAAAAATTTATTTACTCAAATTTAATACTTACAATAAAACTGTAACGAGGTGAAATATGTACATGAGATTTTTTTGGAAATTTAATTTTTTTGGAAATTTGTTAACGATTATAAAGGCCTGTATATAACTGAAAAGATTTTTATTTTATTTAAATTAAAATTTGGTACTTATATCGTCTAGGATGATTTTCATACTTGGAAATGAGCCTGTTCCCGCGGAATTTCCAATATGAAGCGACGGCGGGTTTCTAGTAAATAATAATAAATATACTAAAGCTAATAAAATATTAATACTTTATTTCTCACCACAAACAGCCTTAGAACAAAATACATAAAATACTGTTACGAAGCTTCTCTTACTTACGAACTGTACTTCTCTTACTTCTTACGAACTTACGAAGTTTCTAGAAGGGTGGCCGACCGTTACGGTGAGGCAAACAATAGAGGCAAACAATAGAGGCAATAAAAGAGAAACCCAGGTAGTAATAAAAACTACCTGGGTCACTCCAGGCCAAGCTGGCCAGTATGCCTCAGGCAAAAGGGGCGTCTCCGGATACGAAGCGAAGAGTTCTCTCCCTACGAAGCGAATACCTGCGATCTCCGAGTGTAACTGTGATTGTGTAGTGCGTGTGAAGTAAAATAAAGTCTCTGCGGAACTATTGTGGCATTTTTACGAGCCTACGGATCCTGACACGTAACAATACATTAGTTATTCTAATAAAGTTTGTCAGAGCTGGCGCTTTAGCTAGGTATTTCAATACCTGTGTCATTAAACACTAGGCCCCTACTCCTTTTATATATGTGTACACTTCATTAAATTAACTAAAATGAAAAGCTTTGTTTATTGTTCTCCCTACTCCCCTAATCTAATTTCATTTAGTGCTATCTACAAGCTACCTTATACTTAACCTGTTATTCAATTTTATTTAGTACACCCTGCCACTAAATAATATTCCTATAACTTCACACCTTATAGTTGTCTAAAAGAAATAGCTTTTTAGCGATAAGACCGCTTGTTGTATAATTAAGTTGATGAAATTGTCCGTGCTATGGTGTACAATAAAGAATAATATTATTTCTTTTAGTTTTCTGAACTTTCGCTGGTTCTTTTGTTGTTATTTGCTGGCTAGGGCAAGTGAAAGAAAATAATTATTTATTTCTAAGATTATAATTATTTACTATTATCAACATTTTTTTGGTTAACATTTCAATGGAGAGTATAGAATGGACTAACTAAATTGTATAATTTCAGATCGTCATTGTGATTTATCTTTGTTGAGTAACAGTAACTTGCATTATTGCTAAAATCGCGATCATTAAAATACAAAAACATATTTATACAAGTATACATTTCTCATGTTCATCTTAAAAACCTTTCATATCGTCACTATACCTTTAAATGTACAAAAATATTTAGTGGTCTCACTGTCGTACGTATAAATTTACCATTCCATACAAAATACTTACTTTCGTCCTGCACACCCATCGCTTGAGGACACGTAACTGATTCGAAAGCAGTCCTTCCGTACTGCGCATCGAACACCGCTATTCTTGAATGGGGATTGCAGCTCAATTTGATGACGTCATCTTCACACCCTGTCCGGCTTCGGAACTCATCTAAAAAGATATATATTGATTACCTAAAGTTATATTTATAAGCCAGCTTTATATTATATTAAGCATACATACATTACAATCCACGCAAAGTTACCTATCTATCTATCTAGTTATTTTTAAGTCGTTCATATCCTGTTACATAAGAAATAATTGTATCTTTTTTGTCGCTATCATTCTATTTTATTTACAGAAAAATAAAATAGCTTATTTATTGTAGTCATAATGTTTCTCAATAAATACGTACCTACTAATGTAGTTGACATTTTATTTACTATGACGTCTCTTAAGTTACAACGTGAGCTTGACCTTTACATTAAACTGAATATATGTATTTAACGAAATTGATATGAATATTTAGTGACATATAAAATAAATAAATAAATTAATTAAAAATAATATACATTTTAGAAAACTTTCTTTTTCGTGAAATATATTTATTTTTTCTTTGAATAATACTGTATTGTTTTCAATGATGAGAATTGTAGAGTGATCATAGTTATAAATCTTCCATATAAATATTGCAAGTACCTCCCACTATATTTCACTAAAAGTTAGAATCTAAACTCAAGCGTCAAATTATTAATTCCACAGCTTTCGATTAACCTCTGCATACCACAAGTATTGGCACGAATTTACGCATGAGTTACAACAGAACTTCAAGTTTTAAGTTAATTTAAGCAAACTTCCTATGAAACACAACTTCATTAACCAACTCCCTTGAGTTAACAGGTAGTATAATTGACTGTATTAATTTCTCACACTCAACCCTTTCCATTTTGTCCATTAGCAACACGAAACTAGGACTGAGTGTTGCGTCTATAGCGATGTAATGTTATATATTTGGTAATAAAAGTCACTATTTTTACAGAGGCCTTATATTATTAAAAATTTCGTTGCAATACAATTTATAAGTTCGTAAAAACATATTATAAGGTTTCATAAGAAATTATAACAATAGAAAAAATATTTAGAGTGTTATTCCACAGTAAAAAAATATAAGTATTTAACAAAAATATAACATAATATCCGTTAATTAAACAGAATATTTAAAACATTATATTTATATGCGTTAATAAAATAGAAAAGTAGAATTATCTAAACTACTTGTCATTAACTTAAAACGAGTTTAATACCGTGTTTATAAAAAAAAATGTTTAAACAAAGAAATTAAATTGGCATTGCATGTCAAGAGAAAAAAAAGAAAGACGGCAAAATGGCCGCGAACTGTTAATTAAACTAAGAAAATAAACAAGTCCTGCAAAGAAGAGGCATTTTAACCATAATATCATATTTTTATTTATTTGACGACCCCGTAGTCTAGATTGCAGTGACGCTGCTTAGCTTTGGCAAGTGGTTCCGAATTCAATTCCCGGCCGGGGCAAACATTTATGTGACAGATAATAGCTAGTCTCGGGTCATAGGTATCTGTGATGTCATATGTGTGTACGCCCATGTTGCCTGCAACACAGGAAATCATAATACGAACGTAACGGAAAATGTTGTAAAGCATAGCTAAGCCATATTCATTTTCTGCTCTACTTGCCAGGTTCACAAAGGCTTCACAGTAACTTTCTCTATCTTTTTCATATTACATAAATTTTTAATTACATTAATGTCATTAGATTTAAATGTAAAGTAAACCCTTTGAACTCGCAAGCCATTAAAATCGGATTCTCGACGTTTCTTGCCAATGAAGAACAGTCGCTTTCGCTAGTAATCTTTAACGGTGTTAAGATATCATACAAATATAAAGTTAAAAACCTTTGCATCATCTTGGATATTCCTCTTTCCTTGACGCCGGATATCAACGAAGTGAGTCGTGAAGTATTAACTGTTGAGGAGATTCTTCGAAGGTTGCAATACTTTCTACCGATTCCTTCCAAAATAGCGCTAACCCTTACATATGACCGTATTTCTGAGTTTCTCATCTCAAGTGGCTTCTAATCAGTTTTCGCCGGACTACTCAAATACTTTCTCCTCTTATATGTTACTATTTGATCCATCTGTTCAACTACACCTTAAATTTCGATTTCAATATCTATATTCAATACTAGTAAACTGCTCTCGCTTCGTTTCGGAAAAACTACGCCTTACACTAAGAAATAGTACCCACATTATTTTAAAGTGATTTATAACTTTTTTATTTATGGACGGATTGAGATGAAACGAACTTTAAATATTAAGTCGCGTGAGTCATTAAGAGAAAAATTTAAAGAAATAGGTGTACTCACCGTAGCCAGTCAGTATATATATAGTAATTTAGTATTTATTAAAAAAAAATTAAATATGTATAACCAGAAAAATGATACACACAATCATCAAACAAGAAATAGGCATAATTTGGTTGCATCTGCATTTCGTCTTCAAAAGGTTCACCGTTCCTTTATGGGGCTTGGAGTCCGTTTTTACAATAAGATTCCTAAGTCGTTACGCGAATTGCCCATAGGTACTTTTAAGCGTCGCATTAAAACACAACTTACAGGCAAAGGATATTATAGTATAGACGAGTACATGAATGACAAGGATGCCTGGACAAAATTAGTGTAGAAACCAGTTCCGCACAGGTTTCAACTTTTGTAATTACCATATGTTGTTTAAAAGATGTGCTGAGGAGTTTCTTTCGCCGTTTCTTCTCCTCATTGTTAAAGTACCTTTACGAAACGGTGGTAGAAGCAAAAAATGACGTTCATAAATGTATTTACTGAATACGTATATGATTAAATGATTTTGAATTTGAATTTGAGTGATACAATACATTAGTTGAAACCAAAATAAAATCGGTTAAGCTGTTTCTGAGATTACCACGCACAAACGCACAGACAAACAGACAAAAATTCTAATAACTATTGTTTTGTGTTCTATTGCATTAATAAATGGCCGTAATAATAGTTTTTCTCATATATCCTTCATGTACAGAACGCGATCAGTTAGGATTTCATTATATGTATAGATATTTCGATGCATAATAGCGATCGCTTCCTCCGTTTCACAACTAACCTTTCTTTACGCACTCCTCAAACTTTTATCATAAAACCTTTACAGTTTTTTCTGTCCACTTATGGACACCTTTCGTCCCTTTTATCGAATTAATATCGAATAGAATTATTATCGAATTCTATTCGCCGTATCAACTCACTAAAGTGGATCAAAAGGCAAACGAAAAAGCACAATTTTTCTCTTTAACTATCTACAATGTTTCATCGTATCTTTCTGAGTCTTTATTCAATTCCTTTCCTTCCTCTACTCCTACATTATGTGTATTTGTAAATTATAAGTACACCATAGCTCTCATTCTTCCGCAGACATGTTCTCTCTTTCCTGAATTGTCTGGAAGCAATCGCTTTTAGCGATAAGACTGCCCATTGTTGCCATTTATGTTTATTTTTCCTGTACATAATTTGTTTTTCGTACAATAAAGTATTTTGTACTGTATTACGTTGTAAATACCGTAAAAACACAAACTAATATGCGTGTGATATTAACAAATTTAAATGATCCGCATTTTGTAATTCAGTCTGAAACAAATAAACTCCCTTAATATATTAAATCTATAATAATTTTTCATTCATAATATTTAAGCTAATAAATTACTATCAAAGATAAGAAAAATAAAGAAAATCTGTGGCCAAACAGAGAAGAAAAAATGGTACAAATGAATTTACTTCACGTATTAATATTTATGTAGTGTTTCAATAATCTGTTTTGTCCAAAAACATTTATAGAAAACACTAAAGCTTGTCAACTTTAGCCGTATTGGGGCGGTTTAGAATACTCCCCCCAATACCATGCTGGCAGAACAGGGTGTCGTAAGAGGCGACAGAAGCCAGCCTGCTTGGTGGTAGGTATGATTTAATAATTTAAGTCATTAATATTATTACTGGTATTATTGTCTTTTCGTGAAGCCTGCCTGGCTAGCTACCACCCTCCTGCTTGAGTCAGCCACCAAACGACTCGTCGTGTTCCGGCTGGGGGCTTGAGAGCCAGTACTTGCTTTCTAACCTTCTTCTCATTTCCCGGCCGACAACGCATCAGTTGATACCTTTGGTCTTGCTGATGTCCATGGGCGACGGTGACCACTTACCATAAGGTGGCTCGTCTGCTCGTTTGTCAGCTATTAATACAAAAAAAAAACTACCAAATAAAAGAAATATACTGAAAATCAATTGATAAATGGAGAAAAAAAGAATAAAAAAGGTTGCTCTTCACATATTATTATTTAGGTTATAATTTAGTATTCGTTGCTGTAATACCTTAAGTTTACCATCAATATTCAGTTTTTGAAAGATAAGACGAAATAGAGGACCTCACTTTTAGATCGATTATTTATTATGGATAATGTAAAACATAATCAAATATAAAGCTTATTACATCAGAACAAGGCAGAATATACGTCACTAGTGTTCCAAATAAGCGAGAACAAAATGTATAATAATCCACTCTTAACCTATTTTGCAAACAAAAACTTACGTGAAGATGACGTTAACGTAGTATTTTTATACCCAATGTTATACAGTAATATTCAAGTTCCTAACTTGTCTCCCGTAAGTAACTTATTAAAAACAAACCACGTAAATTAAAAAGCCAAAATCACGCGAGTTAACTTGTAGCTGAATTTTAAAAGTTAACTAACTATACTTTCTAGTAACTCACATGTCACCTGTTAATGACAGTATGGTTTTAAAAGTTGTCCTATTTTCGTCGTAGGTGTAGTACACGACTATGTATCACTCGCAAGAACTAGCGATACCCGACTTGTGTGTTTTAAAACAAGACTACTCTCTGACTAATAACTTTCGTCTCTCTGTAAACAATAAACTATATTATCTTTTTAAACCAACTCACTTAAAGTCAACACTAAATTATCACTTTCTTTTCAAGTTTCTTTACAACACCGTAATAAAATTCAACCTGTAAAAAAAACCTGTAATTTCAAATAAATCAAACTTCAAGCAAATAAACAGAAAAAGGATATTAATGAACGTAACGAGAGCCGTAATACAAAATTGAATTGTTTCTCGAAGAAAGTCTTATCATTTAAACAGACATTAAGGTTGTAGATAATGAAATTGAAACCAACTGAAACTGCCCAACATCAGGGACTAAATGTTAACCAACGCGACGCGTTGCTTGGACAGGAATAAAGCGATGAATCCGATACGAAACCACTAAAACATTTCAGAGTCGGTGTTTAGATATTCAGGTTGGTTTTCTACTACTCAAGAGTACTATTGAATGAATGGCACAAACCCTCGTGAACTTAAAATACAGACAAATTCTGCATGAATAAAGCCTAACGCCAGGGCAACGATCGTTGAACACCGGAGCGTACCACGGTCAAAATAGATATGCTTTGAAATTACCCGCTTAGATACCTACCATTGTTCTTTTAGAATTAACATGACATATTTAAATGTGTTTCGGTTCCAGCAAAAAGAATAAAGCTGGTGCGTCACCTCCAACTTAACCAGCATATTACGATTAACACAATACGTTTTTAAACAGCAGCCATACAATGACCAAAAGATTATTAGAAAGGGGATTTAAAGAGATTGTACATCAACACTTTGAGCACAATGAAATAAGAAAGTCCGCCTTGGAAATAGAGTGGTATTAACCGATAGTTTCCGTTTGCACAAAGGATTTGTAAAATTAAAAATGCTTTAAAACGATCTCCTTTTAACTGTAATTAGAGTCCGGGATGAAATTAGAAACGGATAAGCGCTTGCAAGAACGAGATAGCAATAGTTCATTAAAATGTCATTAATTGAAACGATCGCATTGAAAGTAATTAATATTTTTGAGGTTTAAACTTTCTAATTATGTTATTTATATAGGTGTAGTTGAAGAACTGTAAAGACCATTGTTGTCTTATTTATTATGATATTAATGTAACTTGAATTTATTCTAAGCATTTTTTTTAATGGAATTAAACCATAGAATAACATATTAACAAAAACAGTACCTACTTAAAATAGTATTATAAACATTGATTGATAGTTTGTATTATATTTTATCAATAATCGACAAATGAAAAGGCGAGTCATTACGTAAGCGATAATTATGATCCAAGTGTAGTTCAGCTGCTGACGACCATCTCTGCCATTCATAGTAAAAAATACAATTTTCAGAGAGGAGAGGATTTGTTTGCCATATGCTATGTTTTATTGCCATACTTATTTACCCATGCCACCCGTGACATAAGGATTGCTAGTGCGGGAGTGAACACTATTTTGGTTTTTCTAACAAGTATGTATAATTTATTTAAGTATTAAAATTTTTAATTCAACTTTATACATTTCAATATTTGGTGGTGTGTTGTACTACTTTCGCAATTACGTCAAACAACGCTGAAACCGGAAAACATGATAGATGGATAGAATAAAATTATGTTAGATAACTTAATAAGCTGTGTATATCATATAATAAGCTCTTAATATAATAGGATGTGTGCGTCATAAAATGCTTAAGTATAAGAGTATATAATATTTGGCTGATTTTTAATAAAAAATGTTTCGTTCAATAAAAGTTTATGTTTGGTAAATAAACATACTTAAAATATTTTAGCTCAGCACTCTTCTCATTTTGTTTATTATTAAAAACACTCATGCGAAGTCGCCATTGATCTTAAGTTTATAAAAAAATACATACATATATCTCACTTTTTGTGTGCCATCGCATTAGGATAATCTACCCATATGTATATCAGCCTTTCATAGTCCACTTCTGGGCATAGGCCTCTCCTATCCTAAATGGTGTCACTCCGACCAGTACTGGGCTCTCTGAATCCAACGGCTTCCTATTATTTTTTTCGGGTCATCAATCCACCTAGTCAAAAACTTTTTATTCCCATCGGTTATCAGTCCTACTGGCTAAATGTAACGGGTGAATGCTGCTACTTCAGCCAGTTCAGTTCGTCCAATAATTTAATGGATACGGATCTCGTCTCAGAGCGATATACCTAACATAGTTCTCTCTAGTATGAGCTTTTCGTTGAAGCCAACTGTAGAAGACCACGCCTCGGATCCATAGATCATCACTGTCAAAACACATTGGTAGAATATTTTCGAATTCAGGTTTTTTTCTGGAAGGTGAAATTACCTATCTGGATTATTTGACTAAGTAAATGCAGTCGTCCACAACTTCCAGAACAGCACAGCCATCAACAACTACTATAGGTGTGATATGAATATTACACATTATTTTGTCTTGTCCATGTTCATTTTAAGACCAACCCATTGAAAGTCACTGTTCACATCTCCTAGCATGGTACTGAGGTCCTCCTCCGTTTCTACCAGAGTCACCGTATTCGTCTTTCTTTGTTTATTCTTAACGCGTTTGTTACACGATTTATGTTATGAGAACGAAAGTTTCGTCGCCAATACTTAGAAATCAGCTTATCGAGCTGTCTTTACGCTGACACAGAATTTGGTGTCTCCAAATATAGTTCTTGTCTATCCTTAGGCTCAATATTGGCGTAGATTTTAAAGAACTTAAACACTACCTCCTGAACGGGTTCGACACTCCTTTTCTTGCATTCGTCTACTGTACCGCAAGAATAAAATCACACAAAACGATTATGTATTTCTAACTGAAAACTTTCGGAGTCTTGAATTTGAACAGATGTTGGGCGAAGTATAGATTTAATTAGACGTAATCGATCAAGCTTTAGTTGATATTTAACATGCATCTTACGATTCACCGAGACATCTTATGCGCTTTTTATTGATTAAAATTAAATCTATCTCGTTTTTTGTTAAAACATCAGGGCTTATGGAAGTACACTTGCGCTGAGGTATTTTCTTGAACAAAGAGAGGTTCTACCTCCGTTGTTCTGTTGTCTAATTCCAAAGGGCCTGACTTTTTATTGGGTACCATTTCCCTGTCACAAGACAAAGTAAAGACTTAAAAAAACCCTGTTACTGCAATTGTGATAATATTCAAAAGCGAGCAGTTTTTCCTAGTCTACGATACAAAGTAATGAAGGGCGCGCCTACACCGCGCCTATGCCGCCGCACCCCGTTGCACCAGGGCGACGACCTGCCTCGGAATTTAATAACCAGACGTAAATCACTACAATACACTTAAAGAACCCTCGTAAAAACTATTGCGCCCTGCGATTAGAGGATTTCCTAGCTTTGTGGTTAACGAAAATCACTTAGTGGTTTTGATTTTACTTTATGATCGATGGTAATAGATTTACTAAGATTGGATTTCGGGCTTTTACTTTACGAATTTTTCGTGTGTATGTCTGCTGTAAATCGTATAGATTTTATTTAAAATAGCAATGTAGTGCACATATAATACTGACGTTCTTATACGTATAGATTGGTTTTAATAATCATGAATGCTATAGATTTATGAAAAATAAATGAATGTTTAGACACTCACAGACCTGCACTAGGATTACCTGTGTACACAAAATAAATATAACATCACAAACACTCATAACCCGAGAACAAAGATTTATCTGTCGCATAAATGTCTAGCTCAGCCGTGACTCAAACCCGGAACCCCTTGCCATGCAGACAGGGTCACTACCAAATAAGCTACGGGTTAGTCAATAAAAATAATATACTCGTAATAACTAATTATATCAAAAGCACAGTTTAATTATACATTTATTTTATACAGTTGTCATTTAATTTTTGAAATATATGATCGCAGGAATTCATAACTTCAAAATATGTGTTAGTAAATTACGTTTCAAGTATATAAATAAAATTTAAAACAGTGTATAAAATTCAATTTTGAATATATTCCTAAAACACAAACAATGTTGAAATTCTCCATTAATGCTGGAATATTGGTATGTAAATAGCCAAATGCGCAAATCATTTCTCACTTAATCTCTAGCTTTGGGGATGAAAATCATTTGAAAATAGAAGAAAAGCAGAAACGCAATAACTTCCCAATAATGGCCTCGGCTTAGACTTCTGTGCTCATAAAGGGAAAATATCATAGTACTTATTCAACGTAACGTTTTCATAGGCACTCAATGATGATATCTAAATGTGAAAGGAAATTATTTTAGCGAGGGTAAATATGTGCGAATCTCCGTACATTCTAGGAATATCTCTCCTACTCACTCACTTGTGTACGTTCTTTGAAATCAATTCGCGTATTTTATGTTACGAAATTCACAGAATCGTTCGACGATATATTTCCATATACGACAATATTCTATGTGTAATTCTATGTACGTACGCGTATCGATGGGCGTGTAAATTTACTTAGAGCCCTGTTGAAGAATTAAACATTGGTCTTTACTTTTTCTGCTATGTTATGACAATAGTCAATACACTGTCAGATGGGTTATCTAATGGTAAGTAGCTGTCCCTGTTAATGGATATCTGTAATATCAAAGGCATCATAGATGCGTTTTCATTGTTTTAAAGTGCCGCTAAATCTCCAACAGGAGGGACCAGGTACAACGACCTATTCATTTGTACAGCTTGATACATCACGAATAATGGACCCCTAGACTACTATCGATTTTATTTAATAAAACTTAATTCTCAAAAAGGTTCCTCCTCAATTACATGTTACACTATACGCACCTTCAAAAAATTTTTCACACGCTGTTTACAAAGACCAATTGTAATTTGTTTTATATATTTATTATATTACTCGCACATTTAAATTCACAATCATTTAGGTATTTTACAAATACACTTATATGCTCGTCATTTTTGCTTCATATTAACATATGACAATTACGAAGTATTTCGAACATGCACGTAATCCCTTGCAACTGTTATTTCCAAGCGACCTTGTCATTTATATACACCATAAACAAAGTGAGCCCCATAACTGTATCGAGAACGTTTCAAAGGCGATATGATAATATTATCTTTTTGCTTCGCGATGTGTATAATTATGTGTCTACTATGTCATAAATAAATTATTTAATTATCTATGAACGCTCTTAACCTTACAACTTGTGTCAGTTCTAAGTGAACGACATAGTACGTAATCATTGGGATGTCCTTTTTCACTATTGAAATAGGGTTCTAGATTTTTTTTATATGGATGAACTATTATGTATTCTAGTAGTAATCTTTTAAATAATGGTCATTAATCCATATATAATAGTAATCCGCTTTAAATAGCACTGCAGACTGCATAAATGGAACATCGCGTAACCCTCTCAACGTAAAACGAGTTCCTAACCTTGTAGTGAGACGATATGTGTTGTGACAATGACCAGAACTTCAGACGCGGTCGAAGTTGAATAAATGCCTTCTGTAAAATATCTCGAATGCTTTCGTGCTGCGGAAAGCACATAAAGCCGTCAATCTGCACATTTTCGTTATATAACAGTAGTTAAAGCATGTCAAAGGTCTAAGGTAATTTACATTTCGATAACCCTCCACTGTGGAGGATAAAACAGTATATTAACTCATATAAACCTGTGAGGAGCGACCCCTTTCTTTATGCCCTTCAGCTTTATGCATAAGGCCTGGGAGAAACCACTATTTAATAAGGATGTCTTTGGTATATTAACATTTTATTTTTATTTTATTTAATTATTTTTGTACACACATATTTAAATTGCAGGGAACAAAATATATATGAAAAATTAGTATAAAGGCACTAACTTATTTCTAAAACAAAAATTCAGTGGAAAAGTAATACAGTGAGGTCAATTTACGTACCTAAATAACAATAAATAAAAAATGTTGTATCATCTATAAATTGACAACATTAAACGAAATCAAAAGGTTTTCATCTTAATCCAGGAATAATCTTTTATTTTTTTCTAGATATTACTTGATGGTTCTTCGCTTTACTATGTTATTTTTACTACTTGGAATTATTTTTAATAATCTAATTCAATTCCCTTTGTCCCCATTAAACGGTCAATGATGACAACAGAAATACATCGTCTTATTTCGCTTACTCTCAACAAGGTCAAACGTTAATTGCTTGACTTCAAAGTCATCGGTTTTGGAAAAAGATTCAAGTTTTATTTATTGGCATAATTGTATTAATATTTTTTATTGTGTACAAATAAATTACTAGCAGATAAAAAATAAGACTTATATGATTTCAAAACTATCTTTTTTTACTTTAATTACCGTACATTTAAAAAAAAAATTGCATTTGTATTTCTATCCTCTACAAAAAAATATGTAGAAGAGATCATTTCTCTATCGAGAAGGTTGATTTTTTATAACGTATAATATTTATTATTTTAGCTCCTCCTGTATTTCTCTTTTATATATAAGTAAAGAACAATTTAATTTTACTCTGTATTTACTTTCGCTATGTCGCAGATGGCATGAAGTGATACAACTCAAGTTGTCACAAACAATAACATTCATTTGTGACATAAATATCTACTTCCAAAAATTGTAACTGAGACCCTTTTTTTTTAGTACATTTGAAGCTCAAAGTCACCTTGTTACATTACACAAGTAAGACTTACATGGTCGGCATTTGTAGGCAACTTCGACGAATTTCCGATCGAAAGGACACGGATCCACTACGCCCGGCTTCGATTTGGTGCTGAATTTGCATTGTGGCTTCTTCTGGCACGCCTCTACCACGGTTTGTAGCAGTGAGTACTGGTACGAAAGTAAAACAAGTTAAGTCTTCATAAGTTTTACTACTAGTATTATGGTCAATGTTTCTTGCCAATATGATGTAAAATTAAGTTTATGTCTGCAATTCTACGTTGGGAAAAAAACAATTTACACACCCTTTTAAATTTTAATTATGATTTCTCATTCTTTCTCTTTATAGCGTTCTCGATAGCAGGTCATTCATACTTATAAAAGTATACATTAATACATTACGTACCTTCAGGTAAAAGTTCATAAAACAATTTTATTACATCGTAGAAACTCTTTCCTAATAAGCTTCTTTATGAAAGCGTTAGTTCTAAATATTATTGGAACTGTAAAATTTAATAGGTACTTTTATATAAATTATAAAGATTTTAAATAGAGGTGAAATCTCTCCTCCGTCTGGAGAGATGCCACTTCATTGAATGGAGCTTAAAGTATCTTTCGTTCGACTTAGGGTTAAACCACACAGGAACAAAATCCTCTTCAATTTTATCTTACAGAGGAAACTATTATACTCACTAGATTTTATAGTATTTTATTGCAAAATGGAACTTTTTTAAGCATGGATTAATTTGTCGTGTGGGTACATAAAAAAACTGGTTAATCTTATACATATATTAGTTTCTTATTCTCCGATATATTGTTTTATAAACGTATTAAGTACACAGTCAGACAAATGCTAAAACTGTAAGATGTTAATCATCACGGGCGCGTTCGTAGAGCTGCTACGTAAACGCGTACGTTTTTAACGTTAGTGACGGCTGTGAAACTTTAACAGTAAATAATATATAAAAATAATAAATACATCGATAGATGAGATGATATTCAAACCTGTCAAAAACTTATGTACACGGGAAAAGATATGGCTGTAGCTTATTTTTAGCTGTCACAAGATCTATGTATATTGATAATCTAATTATGGAATGACAACGAAACAGTCATCTTCAGTTATTAAATTATGTTGCAATTAACCTAGAAGTTAGTACATTGTTTTTTATTTGTTTTCTTGTAACTATATAGATACGATATACTGAGAAGTGGAAAGGCAGTGTTTATATGAAAATTATTGTAATGTCCTGTCGATAACTATGTCTTTAAATCTCTTTTTCTACTATCTACTCAGATGTCTTTTGTACCAAAGGTTTGTATTTTAGGTACAACGCTAATTTACAAAGTGTCCCACTGGACACCGCGAAGAGTACAAAATTTATGCCATAGAACAGTGGAAACATTTAATAGTGTTTCTATTCTAAATGCAAGTTGTAATATACTTTACAGTCGGGATATGTTGAAGGGAATGGAAAGAGCCCCCATTATAACTTTAACTGAGAGCGATAAATGAAAAGGTCGGAGTTCTATGTCATCTTCCTATCTATTTAATGAATATGTCTAATGAGAATAATGCAAATGTTTTATTAAAATAAGCTGAAGCAAAGTTTTAATTTTATGCATTAAATGTATTCGCATCGGTTTCTTCTAGACGAGGTCAGCTGAAATTGTTAAAATTCTATGATATTCTAGATTAATTCTGTGTTACATCCATACAATAATGTGCGCCTGTCTGTTCAACGATAACATAAATCACTCGATGGTATTTCATGCAATTAATAGATTCATTTATTTCGGGGAATAGGAGTTCGGAATGAAGATGAGAAAAAAAAACAACGCATGATAAATATGTAAAAACAATTCTAGTGCGGCTAATATTTGTGAACCCAATTTGAAACATGACCTTGGAGTTCACAAATATTAACCGCATCATAAAATTTTTGTATAGCACTTAATAATATTCCCACAAACCTGCATAACATTCGGCCATAAGCATTTCTCCTTAGCATCGACACCCCGAGAGCTAGGTTCAGAGATGCAACTGCGACTATGAGTGGCCGCCTTCCCGTACTGTGCCACCTGGATACTGATGGACGTCCCTCGGGGACATGAAAGGGATACCATCTCGTCGTCGCATGCCGCTCGCTGCATCGTTTTGAGTGTACCGGTCAGGAGCGCTATGGAGAAAATAATAAATCTATATAAATAAAATGATAGCTGAGTTTAACGATGAGTATGTTTCAGGCAATGATTACTGCTTAAACTTTCTTCGTTTTGTTTAGTTTTATTGTGCAGGCTCTTCCTTGGTCCTAACACAAATTAACAAATATTTTACGAAAAAAAACTGACTTCGATTTGAAGAAGGTGAAAATAAAATAAAATAAACGTTTACAAACTCACACCCCCGCACTAGGATTCCCTGTGTTGCGGGTGGCATGGACATACACAATTATCACATCACAAACACCCATGACCCGAGAACAAACATTTATCCGTCACATAAATATCTGACCCGGCCGGGAATCGAACCCGGGACCCCACGCTCGGCAGGCAGGGTCACTACCAACTGGGCTACGATTTCATCTTATACACTTACCTTACCTTTCGAGGTGGTATTTTTTCTTTAACCTTAAGTGAGCCAAACGGAAAGTCTACTCTCAAAGGAAAAAAAGGAATTTTCCCATTCGGTTGATAAATGATAACAAAACATGTAATAAATGCAAAAAAATACACAGCAAGCAAAACGACCTGCACTGGGTCTCAGACCATGCACAGTGGATGGTTTCAAGATGACAATCAACATTTATTTTGTTATAATTCTTTGAAAAATCAAAGTTAACTCTGAAATTCTTAAACTCGTAACATAAATAAGATATTTAAATATTCGAAAAAAAGATAAACAGAAAAACCAGTCTCATAATCGATTTATAAAAATGTGTATCTTAATTGGCTATACACCAATTTACACGACTTAATTAACTTACATTCGAATAAGACAGATAGTATTAACCAACTCCGTGTTTAGAACAATTGCATTAACTCACACTGAATAACAGAGAAGATTGCTCATATACATATATTATCTATGCAAACAATAAGGTATGGTCCAAATATTATTTATCATCTTCACCATAGTATCGACGTAAGCAAATCGTAGAAAGAACATCGATATTTGCACACATAACAAAAAAATTAAATGCCCACACATCATCCACGTAAAAATAGAAAAGAAAACCAGTTTCTGATTTTCGTTAACTGTGCTTATTAGAATTACACCGTTCTACGGGAAATAAAGCTACCTTTTATCGTGACTGCTGTGAAAGAACATCCGGGTCTAGCCGGTGATTAAGTGAGACAGTTATGGGTTGTGATGATGAATGGTACCTGAAGCGATCTTACATTCTGAATTCAGATTAATAAAAATTTTATAATAAATTCCTACCCGCGGGAACTTCAGTCAACTATAAATTAGGTTTCAGGGACTGTATGACAAGTTGGCATTGTTAGTTAACAGAGGTCGTGAACTGAATTAGCATTCAGTAGTAGTATTCGATAGTAGATCGACTGAGAAAAAATAAATGGGTAATTTTAATTCATTATTATTAAGTCACTTATTTTCTTATATTGTTATCATGGAATGTGATTAATTTGAAACTAGTTTCTGTATGAGCTAAAATACTTGAAATTTTTAATATAGATCCAAAATTACATGCATATTGCAAGTAATTAAAATTTAAGTTACAGTTTTTATTTACAATCATTACTTTTACAGAATAATACCTTTGACATTTTTTTTATTTATGATTAGGAATTAAAATTATTAAAAACAACTTTCACATTAACATCACAAAGCAACACTTTTGATTCGACAAATGTGAGAATTGATATATATATAAACTATATATAATATAATTGATATAACATATTGAAGTATATGTTGACTTTTATATGAATGATATATTTCTTTACAACATAAACATATTCCAATAAAAAGAGTTCCAAAATTTCCCAGAAGCAAGAAAAACAAAGCATAAAAATTATATTACAATATTTTTAAATAGCATATTTTACGTAAAACTGGCATAAAATTATTATTTTTTATCACAAAACAGAACGAAAACAGACCCCTTAAAAGATAAAATAAGGTACGCATAACATTTAAATGAGCAACAGTAATTTTTGGACATTTACGATTTAGGTTAGGTAGACATTTAGGTACTTTTACTTGTATTTGTATATGTTAGCCTAATGTTTTCTAAAGCAAAGTTATAGAATTATTCAAACTTCTACTTTATGCTATGAAAATACATGTTCAAACGTTCGTGTTTTGCTAATATACGTAAATACTCGTTATTAATTTTACCGCATTTAAGGTGTGTACACAAAAGAGGTCACCTCTCCACTGTTTTATGACGTCATTAAGGCTAGTCGGCTTTATGAAAATTATTGTTACACCGAAAATATTACTATTTCCTTTAAAAAGTGGATAAAGCTAATGCAAGGAAACTGGTAGTTTCTTTAAGTCGTTAGAGATATCAGCGAGAATGTTTTTAAATTATGAGGAACGAAAAGGCATAAATAGTAAAACATGATAAATACTGTTTGACGTCATTATTGCAATACCGAGAAAAATAAGCTTAATAGGAATACGAGGAGCCGTGCCACAATGAAGAGAGAAACATCGGTAAGTTATAAAATCCCGGAAAGTCCTTATGTTCCGGAAGATTGTCGCGGGGATTTTAGACTGGTGACAGTCAAGAACCATTTGTTTAAACTGATTGGTACAGAGACCAACGATCTCCAATAGGTGAGATCTGGCGCCGTATTCGTGTATTGTAAATTACAGCAGGACAGGAGAGGTTAACTTGCAAAGAGAAACTGACCTGTATAGATACTCCAAATTAATAATATTTAATATTATAATACAGTTCTTTATATGTATTAATTCATAAGTTGCATATTAACTATATTTATGAATCTATACCAACAGAAAAGTTTTTTATATAACTAGGGTTCCGCGTTATTTAAAAGTAAAAAATACAAGTAAGTTATTATTTTTATATGAAAACTCTATTAGTGTACTCTTAATTTAAATTTGTAAATACGTTTCAAAACCAAATGAAGTTCGACTGTTTTCTGAAATGGATTCCTATACCATAACAATAAATTCCCAGCTCACATTGTAACAAAAGTCTATTCAGACATCGGATTCAGAAATTCAAAGATCTATTCATAAACACGCCTCCCATTCTTCTGTTGGCGTGAAACAAAACAAAATTACACGTTTTTATTATCTTGATATTTTCTTTTGAGGGTGACAACAAGCGGCCACCCCTGCAATTTTATTAAAAGCGGAAAGCTCACAAATAAAATTTCCTCGTCGTTATTTAAGTACTCAATTCATGCTACTTTTGCTTTGAGAACATAATTGCCTCGAAAACTGGGCTGTAACAAACACTTTATTTTGATTTTATTGAAGGTATAATGATTATTTTTTACTTGGAATGGAATGTAATTCAAAAATATTATTTATAACTAGTTTATTACATACACAGTACATGGCAATGATTGATGTTCATACACTAATTGTATTTCATATTTACCTACTGTTGAAGCCCTGATAGCCTAGATTTTAAAATACTGTGATTTTGTTTTGAAGAGAACACAAAGGTCTCTCACGCGCCTTCAATGTAAGTAGTGATAGGTTCAGATTAACAAGTGATAATTTTTCACCATTCAATAATAGATGGCGCCACGTATTACCTTGAATGTTGCGATTTTTTTAAATATATTATATACTACAAAATGTCCTCGCTACGCTTCGGAAAAACTATCTTACGCTTAAAAATGACATCTGCATATTTGTGGATTTTTCTCGTTCACAATTACAAATTACAATATTAATTTATAACTTTTTTATTTATGGACGAATTGCAATGAAACAAACTTTAAGTATTAAGTGACGCTTACTGCAATACATTAGTTAAAACCAGAACGAAATCGGTTAAGCCGTTTCTGAGATTAGCGGGAAAAAACGCACAGACAAACAAACAAAAACTCTAATAACTATTGTTTTGGGTTCTATTGCATAAAAACACCTGGAGTAGAGTAGCATGTGCGTAGCTATTAATCTGGAGGAGTGTTCAGAAGAGAGTGAATAGGCTTTTATAAGTTAAAGAGCTTAACACCGTAGGCTTCATCACCACTTACTATCTGTTGAACTCTTTGGATCAACCACTATTTAGTAATTTAAATGTAGAACAGTAAAAAAACAGTTGAGTTGATTGATTGAATGAAATATGGTGTAGAAGAAAGCTGCAACTGTCATGGTGTTCGAAATTATAATAAATATTATTTCTTAGTTTCTTTCTTTGAACTTTCCACGGTAAAACCTCAACACCATCAGGTGGATTTGTTGTCAAGCATTAACTTATTTTATGTAAAAAAAATTAACCTGATATAAGAGTCCAATTTTATATCAAGTATCTTACAAAATATGGACTCGTGAAGAACTGAACTTTTTTTTACTATCACACTTGTGTTCCGTTTCAATATTATGTTAGACGATAAAATAAAATAAAATAAACTTCGCATTTGCATGTTGCTGGCAACGTAATCCTGTAGAAAACGACAGCAATTCATACGTAATACAAATTCCGACCTTGGCACAACTGGAACGTCTGCATGACCACAAAATGAGAGATATCTTTTTGCCACCCACATCTGATGCAAAACCCCATGCTTATGCATGCCAGCACAGACAGGTGAATTCTACATGACGAGGAAGATGATTTCCCAGAATTGTAGCAGCGTTTTGGGAAAACGTTACAAGTAAACGCATTGAACAATGTCATGAAATAACCGTGCCGCCATAATATGCCTGGCTGTGAATGATTAAACGCCGTCGGCTGTTCTTCCCACATGAAAGACTGTGAACCATCGGGTCCACTGTATTTTGTTTGAATTGCAAGGTTCTAAAATGTTTATAAAAAATCTTTGTTTTTAATCTATGAAATAACGTTCATGCGACAAACCTTATATGGTATTTTAAACAAAAACTATTACGTACTTTCACATCAACTCAACAATACACAATCACAATTAACCTTTACCGGACGCTGAGAAATTTCTCGAAATTATAAATATCAACATAAATGTTATTTTTGTCTCCAGAATAAGAAATTCGTATTTACACATCTCTAATAACAAGAAACAGTACGTAGCAGCCGAGTACCAAGGTCAAAAATCAAACTAATATCCTTATATACAATATAAATATTGACCTTCGACTAGTAGTCGACTAATAATGATTTAATTCTGATATAGAATATTTTCTGTAATGTACCTACTTTATTATATTATTTTATCTACTTTCATTCTTTAAATACTCTATAAAAGATTCTGAAACAGTTAGCTTACTGCCAACATTAAAACACCCAATGACATAATAACCATTATATCATCCAAACGGATGATATAATGTTGTACCTAATTTCATTATAACACTTCTTTGTTTCTTTTCGATCCCTTCTGTGCAAAGGGTTTACTGAACAGACAGCCAAATTCTTACTGCTCGATGTGTGGTATCTCTATATTTAAAAAAAAAAAGGAACATCTGTATGAATTTTAAAAAAACAACGTTGTCAATCACGTACGTTTCACTACCAGGACGCCGTGCGACGTAAAAAAAAGTAGGTTATTCGAATCCCTGCCATTTTCCTTCGATATTTTTATTGTTTTGTTTACAAAAAAATGAGCAAGTGTTACAAAAATGTGTTACTGTACAAAATGTTAATTACTACTACAATAAATAATTCTTTCATTAATACTTAGTTTATTTGTATATACTCAGTGTTGGATGATATTACGTTACTAAGATTGGCTGTTTTAATGTTAGCAGTAAACTGTTTCAGAATCTTTTATAGAGGCTTTATAGCATGGGAGTAGATAGAGACTTGTATGCAATTGTGAATCATTAGGTATTAAAACACTCATGTGTTACTATTATCACACGAGGCCATGTCAAAGTAACACACTCATTTTATATTTATGTAAACAATCGTTGGAGCAGTTAACAATAGATTAACTTCTGAATGGATTCACAGATTAAGGTTATAAATGGTCGTGGGACTCCTTGGCCAATGACAGTTGACCATCAAGTAGCCCGTCTTTGTTTTATGCAACTAGTCAACAAACGAGCAGACGCGCCACCTCATGGTAAAAGGTCACCGTCGCTCGTAGACTCAGCAACATCAAAGGCATTACCGAAGTGTTGTCGATCGACAAGGAAGCAGAGCACCGCGTTGTTACTGGCTCTCCAACACTGCGAACGGAACAACCATGAAACATTTCACGGTCCAGGTTAAAAGAAACATCTGATCGTAAATCAGTTATTTACATTTAAACAAGAAGAGAAACTTGAGGAATATTATTATGACACTTCATAGGAATGTTACATTAAACGTAATTATTAATTAATATTATTTTATGCCTTGATTATTGTATATTTTGCTATTTGTTTTTATGAACTTGACTTTTTAAATTCTGTTATAATTGACATTTATTTTGTATAATTTTAATTTATGTACCCTAGTTGTACAATAAAAGATCGAAAATAATGTATTTAATAATATATTATTGAAACTTATAGATGATTAAGCACACACATCATCATCACGGACTCACACACATAATACTAACTCCCTACAACGTAGCTTTTAATTGTACTGAATTATACTCCAGCGTTTAGTACTTCCGACGAGAGCCCAACAGAATGATTTAGGCACCAGTCTTCCACAATACGTTCATTACAAATTACTTAATACGTTTTAGGGTTAATAGACATTTTGATGATTTACGTAAAGCCTTATATTTTGATGAGAAATAAAACATTAAATACTATTCAAAACCACTTCTGCTGGAATAAAAAGTACGGATATACTAAAGAGCCGCTACGAATATTTACAAAAAAAAAAACAGAATTACTTAATCGAAAGAGCTTCATGTAATGAGAATTTGAACTGCCATTCTCACTTATCTGCCGCCCGTTCTTTTAACGGGCGACCTACACTCATTTTAAAGGAAACTATGTGAATTTTACCCAATACACGAGAACACTTTTCTACATGTTTGCTACTAAAACAAAATTTGAGTTTGGTTTCTTTATTATTATCGATGTAAAATTAATATTATCTGAATACATAAATTACTTGTATTAGCAGTCTCCTTAACACAAGTACATACATTTTATTTCACACCAACCGTTAATACAAGATTTACAGCTGTATAATAATATTTTTTGATCGGTAAATAACGTCAGTTTTTAACCCTGTTAGCAAAGTTTTCCAAACGAAAAACTTGAACCAGTAACTCCCCCCATGTATCTTTTCGGAAATAAATAATGCTTAACAAATAGCTGTGAAGGATCATACTGTAAAATGCAAAATATTTTTGTTGCCACATATTCTCAATATTCATCTAGGGTCAGCCATTAAATATATAACCAAAAATAGACCCTCGAAGAACTATTATGATCACATAAATATGATATAATTTTTTTTAAACAGACTGCCTCGCTTACGTAGCCCTATAAAGTGAGTTATGATGATATCAAAACTGATTATAGTTACAAAGAATAACGAATCTTTTGCAGAGAATTTAATATCCGAATATCTATAGATTCCTTTAGATATTGAACATAATTACAACAAAATGGTTCTACAAATAGGATACAACGAAAACATGATGAAAAATTCCAACATTTATACGACAAAATATTCATATCATACATAGAATCGTAATTTCAGATATTACGTAAAGCGAAACTATTTTAAGCTGTTTACGTTCATACCGTTATTTCTTTACATACGCTATAACGCGAGTGTACAGCACGCCATGACGACACACACGTTAAAATCAGAGTTTTTTTTTGCATACAAAAAAAAACCCTGCCTTCGATCTAAAGAAGGTAATTTCTTGCTTTCATCTCCTATTTTTCACCCTCAGGGGTTGTATTTTTACTTCAAATTTAAGCGAGACCAAACGAGAATTACAACTTCTTAAACAAAAAAGAATTTTCCAAATCGGTTGATAAATTATAGTGTTCTGAGGTAATTCCTCCTCCTTTTTTGAAGTCGTTTAAAAATGTTTCTTAATTCCTTTAGTCTAACCTAACGTATACGGCACGTGGTACGGTCTGGTAAACAATTGAGATAAATAATAACGGCATGACGTTAAGTTCCTTATTTTTGCTGAAGTCATCATCAGTATCATCCAGTTTAATTCGACAATGTGCATGTATACAGTATGTGGTTAAGTATGGTGGATATAAATTTGGTGTATAAGGAGTTCCATCCACCCTTAAGCCCACGTCAATCTCCGCTGCCCGTGGTGCACCCTGCTGGTCAACAGAGGAAGTATGTTGTTGGAGGAAGAATGTTTCCTCCTGTTGGAGGTCGCTAGGCTCTGTTTCACCCAGTTTAACCCGACGGTACCTGCATGGTGATAGGATATTTTGCCGCCTGGCCAGCTGTCACTCTGCTTCTAAAACCGAATGGGAAATATTTTATATGTGTTTCGGTCGCAGTGTCAGAGAGCCAGTAGTAATGTGGGTTCCTCGCTTCTTTTTCGATCGGCAACGCTTCGGTTATACCTTTAGTGTTACTGATGTCCATGAGTGGTGGTGAACACTTACCATCAGATGGTTCGTTAGCTCGTTTGACAACTACTTACATAAAAACATTACGACAAGTTTCTTTACCTGTCTAACTAAACAGAACGAGAAGTATGGTACATGACGTTGTACCACACTTTTTATAAAACATGTTTTAGCGTCTGTCGTCTAGAATATTAAAGACCCAGTAAACAAGTTAATTAATCGCTGCCTTTTCGTTCGGCATTGCATCCATGGATACGCCAGATGACACTAAAATGTAAATAAGATGTGGGCAAAAACAAAATTGGAACAGAACAATACAGTTAACATCACAAACATTGTTTATAACAAACTCATCAACTTCTTTGGCATCCTCATTAACTGATCTTACCGCTTGTGACGCCCCATAGGGAGCTTAGACCGTGAGCCGCCGCTATTATGTTCAGAGGGTTTTCAATGAGAAATGTTTGGTTTAAGATAATAAAAGACACCGAGTACATTGAAAAGAAATTGTTCGAGAAGTATCAGGGCCTTAATGAAGGCCAGCCAGATTCAATCACTATTGCAACCGGGATGATGTTACATGTGTAATAATAGATATCGCTTAATTAACTTGAGCTCTTAATAAACGCCAGAATCATTGTGTGTACTCTACTTTGTCAATTATTTTTTACTGCCTGCAGTCAATAAAACACTTATGTGAAAAGTAATTAAAAGAGAGGTTGAGCAACTCATACATACCAGTAAACTTACTCTTAACGTTAGTCAAAGCATGAAAAAGTTTAAACGTTATTTACGTTAACGTTTACGTTAAACGGGTTTTCTACTGTTTTATTTGGTTTGAATTATTTCTATATATAAAAAAAAAAATATAAACACGATTTAAGATTTATACACACATATGGATATTTTACAAAGAAATAATTTCTCTAGTTTTTTTTTTCAATAGAATAAACTAACGCTTGCCAACAGTCCCACCTGGTGATAAGTGGTGATGAAGTCTAAGATGTTAAGATTCTTTGTTTTTTTTTAATAAACTGAAATAGCTAGTTGTACTGTTTAGATATAAACAATAATTTAAAATAAAGTAAGAAAATATTGACTTTTTCTTAATCATATTTCAGATATATAGATAGATATATTGTTTGTTATACTTTTTGCCAAACAGCCATAAGCTGGGCTATAAACCGTTTCAAAGTTACTGAACACCCTTTTATGTTTGTATCCTTGAAAACTCGGTTCCTTCGTAATGAAAAGACGTATCAATTGATTCTGTGAATATTTTTGAAAGTATTTTAAAAAAGTTTATTTAACTTCATAATTTTGCGCAAGCAGAAAATTCTTTTCCTCGTAAACTTTTCAGTCAGTCATTTCTCCTGCCAGTTTCGATTCGGGATATCTATGCATATAATAACTTTATATGATATATGAGAAAATCTATTATTAGAGGGATTTATTAGCGTAATAGAATCCAAATCAATAGTTGCCAGAATGTTTGTCTGTTTGTCTGTTCTGTTCACACTAATCTCTGAAACGGCTTAACCGATTTCGTATGCCTTTCACTAATGTATTACAGGAAGTATAACTTAACATGTAAAACTCGTTTCATTGCAATCCATGCATAAATAAAAAAGTTATAAATCAATATATTTCTAAATCATAGGACGAGAAAAACCCAGTTCTAAAACAGTGCAGATGCTATTTCTAAGCATAATGCGTAGTTTTTCTGAAGCGAAGCAAGGGCTGTATGTTAGTCTATACTCATAATAAAACTGTAATGGGGTCGAATCTTTACAAAGAATATCTTTGGAAATTTGAATGTGCACTTTGTTATCGATACAGAAGTCAAATAATAGTTTTTTGGAATTATTTATGGTTATCTGTCCACGAATCCCACTAATAAGTACCACTTGACCAAACAGGATGATATTATTTTATGATAGTATTTTAGTAGCTTATATTATAGGTTATATTCTAGGATACTTTTTTCCCGGAAAATGGATATGTTCCCACGAGCTAAAATTAATTGTAACTTGGTCATTGTATTCAGAGACTAAATAAAAGTTTGACTGCTTGATTGCAGCTATTATAGTAAATTTCTATGTTTCTAATTCACAGAACTAGAAAAACCCATTCCTTAAACAAGCGAGTGCTATTTCTATACATAAGAAGTAAATTTTCTGAAGCGAAGCGAGGGCGGGTTATGAGTTTAGAATAGTTGTAATTAATTCATATTCAACAGTATTTTAAATTCATAATTAATAACCCCAAAAATATTTACATGTTGTCAATTTCTAGTTTATCTCTGCCGAGTGTTTCTTTTAATACACGTACAATTTAATCCAAACGTTCCTGTTTACTTTAAATTCGACTTTCGACGTAAGATCGATCCCTTCACTTTTCCAAATCCCTTGTTCTTAATATTTCTCGACACTTTCCTTATTATAGAAATTGTTTTCTGTTACGGTCTTTGAAGCTACCTTCCTCAATCGTTCTTACATTTCGAAGGTGTAACGTAAACTTTATCTTCTTTGTCTACAATTTTTGATTATTTGATTCAGTTCCATATTCCATTATCTTATCTGTTAATAATTTAATAAGGATCTAAAAGGTGCGTTGTGTTATTTTACTTAACTGAGTATCAATAGATTTTGTTCTAGAGCGTAACGGTACTCTTCGCCGCGATAAGAACTACAAATATTTAGGTTTTTAATTATTATTCAGATGTTTTACTAATAAAACAAATTGGCTCAAAG
Organism: Megathymus violae; assembly: GCA_003671415.1. NCBI lineage: Eukaryota > Metazoa > Arthropoda > Insecta > Lepidoptera > Hesperiidae > Megathymus > Megathymus violae. Next base: position 1,831,912 of record PDGT01000021.1, read on the forward strand.
CAACCCGTATACTCGATAAATCTTAATTTTTTGTACCTGTAAAAGAACAACAACCCTTATTTTCCGCCTCACTGTCAATGTTTTTTTCTAAGGGACTGTAAAAAGTTAATCAACGTTACAGCTTCATAGTCCTAAAGGAATTGAGTTCTAACTTAATTCACTGAAATATGGCGAGGTCCAAGGTTTATTTATATTAAAAATGACTGAGCAACTACAAAGGCATTATTACTTTTATAGTAAAAACGTTATTAATATTATAATAATTCCAAGACTTTATCCTGACGTTAAATTAAAGTGGTCTTTAATTAATACGTCTAATATTTACTTTGTAACAACTCTAATTAAAATTCAAAATATATTTTTATTAATTTATTTTTTATTAATTTAATAATTTAATAATAAATAATTTTTATTAATTCTTTATTAATCATTTGATCAAAAGAATTGGAGTACTAAATAAATAGCAATGGAACACAATATCGAACTATTATTAACCAAGTATGTTTGCTTTGAAGTTTGCTCCAACAACAGTCTGTGAGAAGAGGTATCAACTTTTACACTAGCTGTCATTTACTTATCAAAAAAAATTATGAATATAACTTTTTAAGCCTTCCATATGCTTTACTATTATCCTATTTAAAATATGGAAATTGTAAAGATTTTGACGTTTGTAAATATGAAAACTTGATAAAAGTTGTCAAATTTACACATTTAAACACAAATTTCAGAAGGCTCTTTCTTTCTATGTAAACACAAAGGCAAATTCTTTATTGTGCACTTTTAGTACTAATGAAGAAAAAAAAGATTTTTTGTTTCTTTTGGAATAAAATTCAATTAAGTATTTTGTAAATGCACTTATGTAAATCATATTTTGCATCTACCACCGTGTTGATAGAGTGATTTAACATTAAAAAGAACAATCGAAAAAACTCGTCAGCGAATATTTTAAACCAACATATAACAATTAAACAACAGTAATTTAAATACATACGTGCGTGGAACTGGTTGCGGCACTATTATTTCTATTTCTATCTTCCTCTGTGAGAAAATGAGTGAATGATGAGATGGTTATTATTAATATTAATAAACTCTATCAATCTTAATCAAGGTTACATGAAATCCTACTGACCAGAGTAAACTCAATGAAGGACCCTGACATCCATAAAGTGGGAGTAGGAGACAGTACCTTCCCATTTCATACGGAACTACTCAATTGCAGTCCTAAATCTAATTTACGCAATGGCTATACTAATAATAATTATATTTGTGTGCGTGTGCGTCCGAGTATACGTATGTGCGTGCGAGCGTTTGTGTTTGTTTGATGAGATATTATTATCTGTACTATGATATTTCTATACTGAATCTCTTCTCATAAATCTACGTTGCTAGAATATAATTCACTAAAATAAAATAACTGACGTAAACAGTGACACAAAGAGGGCATGCGTGAGCCGCAGGCCTCGCCCACTCATATATTAATTAAAAACGTGACATTCGTGAATTTAGCCCCTTTCGTACCGTGACTGAACCCAGTTAGAAACAGCAGTGTTCTATTATTATAATAATTAGGTTGCTGAAAATGAAGGATTTATTAGACAACCAACTTTAGCGACAACTCTAAATATGTTTGAAGAAGCACTGGGTGACACAAATATTTACTTTGTTAATAATATCAAATAATCCAACAAAGTCGCTATTTCTGTTTATTTGTTCTGGATTGTTTTTAACGTTGCCACTCGACTTCGGCATTTAATTCACACAAGAGCTTGACTACAAACCTTTTCCCTTCCTAAATAAGAAAATTCATTTCGAGTCAGTATCCTGTTCTCGCTTCGTTTCAGAAAACCTACGCCTTTTGTATAGAAATAGCACCGGCGTTACTTTAGGAGTGGGTTTTTCTAGTTCTGTGAATTATAAACATACTAATTAATCATAATAGTCGCAACCAGGCAGTTTAAGTTTAATTTCCTGGCCTCTCAATTGAATGATCATATTGACTTTTATTTCCTATACCGCGGGAAGTTTATTTCCCGGGATAAACATATTCTAGATTATGCCCCATAATATAAGGTACTAAAATGCCAAGCCAAGTTTTTCACAGAATCAAACTGCCAAGGAATCCAAAAAATATATTTTGAGTTTCGAGTAGCACATTGGTATCTGTGCAACAGAAGACTTATATATGACTTATGTATGGTTATAAAGCAATAAACGTTCGGGTACTCAGTATCAAACTAAAAACCACACCAGTGAATCTGAACATCGTACAGATATGTATATGCCCCCACTAGAACAGCAGATGATGAGGTTATTGAAAACTTATATTCTGAACTAGTGAATACCATTGTTAAAATACCTAATAGAGAAACTGTGATCGTACTAAGTAACTTAATGCCAAAATTGGAGAAAACCCTCATCCACTAAGGCATTGTGTGAGCAAATTTGGACTCGAAATGTAAGAAAACGTAAAACACGAAAAGTAAGAGGAGAACGTCTCATACAGTTTGCAACTGAAAATTATTTGGTGATTGCAAAAGAGCCTTTTCCAACACCATCCTCGCAGGCTATATACTTGGACATCGTTGGATGATAAACACCGTAACCAAACAGATTACATTTTAGTTAGTTTACGATGAAAATCAGCAATCAGAAATGCCCATACATTACCCGGTGCAGATTGAGGATTGAAGCACCAGCTCCTAAATTCAAACCTTAAATTGAAACTCAAAGCAGCTCGAAGTCGCCGTAAGGAGAATCAAAGTGCAAGATAGCTCAATTTTATGCTGCTGCTAAACTTGACTAGACGGAATTTGTCAGTACAGACTTAGACAAAGATACTCCTGGAATGTAGTGGGATTTCCGTTTACCAACTGTGGCTCACAAAAGACGACATTGAATTTCAGATGATAAGTTAGAACTAATCGAACAGAGACGTGCGTTGAAGGTAACATGGGTAGCTGTTAGTGATTTGAACAAACAATCAGGTCAAATACAAGTAGGACGCAAGCGAGACCACAATGCTTATCTCTGCAAGATATGTGAAGCAATGGAAGCTCACGGAACCAGACATAAATCCAGGGATCTGTACCATAAAGTTCGATTCATCACAAAGACACTGTCTTCCAAGATATGGGCTATTGAAGATACTGATGGTACAGTAGTTTTTGAGCTAGATCAAATTACTGACGTCCAGAAAAGACACTGCATCCCTGTTCCAGGATAATCTATCAAAAAACTTACTTGAGATAGTTATGTATATGAATGTATGTGAATGTATGGATAGATATTTAAACCAAAAGCCAGACGGTCTTCGATCTGAAGTAGAATCCGCCATTAAGCACCTAAAGAAGGGGTAATCCATGGGATTAGATGCTATTCCGATGGAAACCATAAGAGTTTAAGGCGATATAGATGTCGGTATCTTTTAAATCATCTGTAACAAAATACGGCATTAAAACACATGGCCCACAGAATGGACTTATATGGTTTTCGTTCCCTTACACAAGAAGGGTTCAACAAAAAAGTGAAGTAACCATCGCCTCATAGCTCTTATATTACATGCCAGCAAAATGTTACTACACATTCTCAATAAGCAATTAAAGCTTTTTTGTCCAAACAAAAGGCACTAGTACAAGCCGGGTTTGTAAAAGGAAAGGTTACTGGCGAGCAGATATTGATCACTAGCCCGATCATAGAAAAGTCACGAGTATTCAACAAGCCAACTTATATTTGCTTTGCTGACTTTTCAAAAGCATTCCACTATGTGGCCGAAACTGTGGAATGTTCTGTTGGATATGGGTTCGCCGAAACATTTAGTTCATCTTCTCAGACGTCTTTATGAATATAGAACTGCGTCTGTACGGGCAAATGATATTTTATCAGAAAACTTTTAATTCCAGCGTAGGAGTCCACTGAGGATGCATAATTTCACCGCTCTTGTTCAACTCGTACACCGATCTAATAATGCATATTATACTTGAAGACTGGATTGACGGTGTTACTATTGATAGCTACAAAATTTCAAATTTGCGCCACGCAGACGATACCACCCTGTTATAATATGGAAAAATTACTTCTCAAAATGTAGCGCATAAGTATTTTGCCGTATTGGGGCGGCTTAGAATACTACCCAATATTCCATGCTGGCAGAACAGGGTGTCGTAAGAGGCGACAGAAGCCAGCTTGCTTGGTGGTAGGGCTTCGCGTAAAGATTGTATTATCAGTATTATTATTAAGTCATTAATATTATTACTGGTATTATTGTCTTTCCGTGAAGCCTGCCTGGCTAGCTACCACCCTCCTGCTTGAGTCAGTCGCCAAACGACTCGTCGTGTTCCGGCTGGGGGCTTGAGAGCCAGTACTTGCTTTCTAACCTTCTTCTCATTTTCTGGCCGACAACGGATCAGTTGATACTTTTGGTCTTGCTGAAGTCCATGGGCGACGGTGACCGCTTACCATCAGGTGGCTCGTCTGCTCGTTTGTCGGCTATTAACATAAAAAAAAAGTGAGTAATTTGGAATAAACCTCAACCACAGTAAGACAAAAATGATGATTGTAGATCGAACCAACAATAATTTGCCCAAAATCACTCAGATTGCAAACTGCGAAGTTACTAAATTTTACATATACCTTGGAGCTTTAATATCGAACATTGTAGCCAATAAAATCAAGCGACGTACGGCAATCAAAAGAATTGCAATGGACAAGCTACAGAAAAATTGGAGGAATAAACACTTAACCAAAGCCATAAAGACCCGACTCGTACAAACTCTTGTGTTTGCCATATTTCTATAGGCTGCGGAGACGTGGTCCTTGCGACAAGTCGAAAGAAACAAGATCGACGCTCTTGAGAGGTGATACTGGAGATGCGTGCTTGGAATCTCTTGGACCGAGTTCCGAACCAATGTATCTATTCTCCATGAACTAGGTATCAAGTAACCTCTTTCAACTTTAGTGTGCAGCCGAATTTTAGTATTTTTGGGCACGTCGCCCGGAGAGGAAATACCTCCATCGAATGCCTAGTTGTACAGGGGAAGGTTGAGGAGATTAGACTGCGTGGCAGGTCATCCATGCGATGGACCGACCAAATCAAGTGTACCGTGGATGGTCCCTTGCATGAGTGCACCAGACTAACCTCAAATAGAGAAAAGTAGCGAATGCTCGTGGGGCAAATCACATCTGCCGAAAGCATTGATACGTCATGATGACCACTACCGTTCTGACAAGATTTTGATGTGATTTTAACCATGTTTTAGGGAATATCTTACGAATTGTCCGTAAAACATGTGAGGAAACTGTCCTCTCTTCGCTTCGAGAAAGTAATCTTTATATGTACAAAGAGTAACCGAATCCGTAAAAATTGTTACTCGTTTTTATTAGATACTTTATAAATACGATAAATCGTAATATATTGATACATACGTATGAACCTTGATCGTAAGTCACTCTTTGTATTAATAAAAGCTGCATGAAAATACCTACATTAGTTTTTGGAATTTTTACATTCAAACAGACTTTGTTCTATTCAGCTGGAAAAAATCACAGTTTGATCCCAATAATTGAATAGTCGAGCAATTTAATTGTATACTTTAAAAAGAAGAGATAGATAGCATTTGACTTCAAACTGATTCAACTCATTTGACTTCATGGCGTAGCCTTCAATAGATTTATATTCATATTATGCTACGTCGTAGACCGAGCGTCGTATCCGTAGAGATCGTAACCTTCAACGTAGCATCTCGTAGCAAATTTCATCCCTATTCCTTCTTTGAGAATTATTGCAAGCGCTTGTTAACAACTATTCGTAAAATTATTACAAAAATGCACCTAGACTTTTTCTGTTAGTTCTACTTTTTAAAACCACAATTTAATTTTTCGCAGGCACATCAATGAAATGGCCTTATCGCCATAGTTGTCATTTTTGACCATTACTTGCAAGAATAAGCCATAAGGCTTACAATACGATTAGTAGTATATTATTGATGATTTAGGAATATAAAAGCACTTGTTTGTTACATTGCTTCATAACAACCTTGATTTTCCATGACGATGAATTATGCCTTCCTTATTCACAACCCAATAGTTCTGATCTGATCAGATTCTGATCTACCAAATGTCAATTGGCAAACTATAAATTACGTAATATTACTCATCTGCCATCCTTGTCAGATGTAATCTACATTTGCAATATTTTTATGAAACGGAGCTAAGACAGTTATTTGTGATATTTGACTCATAAAGTAAATTGCTTTAAAGTACCCTCCCTGTCTTACCGGTACTTATTAGTATTCGACGAGCTTTCTCCTTGGACTCCTTTGAAAAGTTAGTCATAGAATTATTATTTGATGTCTTAAACAGCCTAGGTAAGTTTAAAATCAAGTTTATACATCTTTATTTCTAATAAAATATCTATTTTGAATATTGTATACCCGATTTATTAAATATTTATCCTCTACAAATGTTTACTATTCAATTCGTCTTAAAGCAATCGCTGCTTACAAATATTATATAGCGACTAATATCACAACACATAACACTAACGGCATTTGCACATCCCTAAGAAGGTAAAATGAAGTACACGTAAAGTTGACAGACTCATCTGTCACTAGCGTCTGTTAAGTGTCAACTGTCAAGAGTCTCTTCCCGCCGGTGCGAGTTCAAAGTTATCTTAACCCGATCGCATCATAATATCGGTATGAAATAGTTAGATCGTGAGTAGTCTGGCAGCAGTTCCTGTTAATATAAAACACAAAAATACGCTCATACGGCAATAATAAAATATATTGTGTTGTGTGTAACGAATACACAAATTATCTGTCACACAAAAATCTACCTCAGCTAGTATGTGAACTTTTAACCCATCAATTGGCAGATCGAGCAGGTAAAAACTTCTCGAGCAACACTTGTTTATAATCAGAATAAACAAAATTAATTCCGCAACCCGTACCTTTGTGAAAAAGCTCAGCGTTATATGAATACACAAGTATACATTTAAACACCTGCGCCGTTTAAATAAAATTATATGAAACCGCAGAAACATTCTAAACATGCTCGAAGCTTTACGTCTCTGCATAAAACTCAAATTGCAGGTTTCAATGAATGGAACGTATTTGAAGTGGCAAGTTTAAACGTTTAATGAAAGCTCAAAAGAACGGTTTGAATGCAATGCGCGTTCGCTTAAAATATGTTGACGCCTACAACATATTTTGTACCCTGTTTTGCATTGAATTTGACGTCACTAAGTCATTTGAGTTCGTGATTATTTAAACGTAATAATAGATTATTAAACAAAGAGGTAAGTAATAAAAAAATCACATATATGAAAACTGGTACTTATTTGATTTCACTTGCTTTATTTTAATTAATTTGATTACTTACTCTTGTACTTAATTATTTGAGACTTGATAATTGACTGTATTATTTTCTTTACATTTACACTACCTAACCCAAAATCGTTAGTCCTTAAAGCACACGCGTGCTCGTCTAACTTTAGTTTCTCTCAATGTTATTGCCCCCAATTAGTCAGGTCAACTACTGTTACACCCCATTTCTTGTACATCTTACTTCAGGGATCCGTAAATTTATATTCATTCACAGACACTTACATACACTTTTACACGCAAGTACCGCACGCATGCATAAACGCACACACACACACACATAAAACCTGTTCAAATTCAAATCAATTAATCATTTAGGTATTCTGTAAATAAAGTTATATACATCATGTTTTTGCTTCTACTGCCATTTTAAAATGGTACGTTAACATTGACGACCCCATAGCCCAGTTGGTAGTGAACCTGCTTGCCAAGCAAGGGGTCACGCGTTTGTTTCGCGGCCGGAGCAGAGATTTATTTGACAGATAAATGTTTGTCGTCTGTGTTTGTGATGTCATATTTGTGTATGTCGATGCCACCCGCATTACAGGTAACCCGTGTGAGCGTTTTTTATTATATATTTCTTTATTGAAGAGCAGAAACAGCGAAAGCAACTCCTTAGCACATTTTTTAAAACAACACATAGCAATTACAAAGTAAGTTTTTAAGCTCTAATAGGTTAAAGCAAATGAAACTTGGAACCTTATTGTAAAAACGAGCTCTAAGTTCTCTAAAAAACCTATTGAACGCGATGCGAAGACGTAATCAAATTATGCTTATTTCTTGTTTCACGATTGTATCACTTTTCTCCAACGGCGAGCACACCTATTTCTTTAAATTATTATAAGACTCATACTCTTATTATTTTGTCGCGTATCATTAGTGCTCTGCAACCGTCCACAATGACGTGGTGGTAACAATGTATTGCATAATTTAATTTACTGGTACCCATAACACAAGTTAAATTTTAACTTGGGTACCAAATTTCATTGAGGCACAGTTTATATATGTATACATGTATATATTTGGTACAATATATTTTTTTTGTTTTTGTTACAAATAGATAGTGGTGTATGCCTCCAATTGGCTTAAACACGAATATTATTGTATTATTTTAATATATAAATATAAAATCTCTATATGTTTTGCTGTTAGCATGTCTAAAAAACTAGAATAAATTTTACTATGATGCCAGTATTCAAGATAACTGTTGAACAATCGACTAATGCAGAATCCATGTAGAATTTATAATATATACGTAAAACTATGAATTACAATAAGCGAGCTATGATGCTTCATGGCATTCTCTACCCAGATAAGATCAATAAAACCAAGGAAAAATATGAAGGAAATATGAATGTATAATATACGTATGTAAAATTTATATGTGAAAAATTAATATATTATTTATAAATATCGTAAATTATACACAACACACTCAGACAAGTATCATTCAGTATAGACGTAAGAAAATTAGAGGTAGTGCTTCTACGTTTTTACTTTAAATCTGATGTTTTCTCTTGAGTTTGTATTTCTACCTTTGAGGACTGACATGATCTTGAACTATTTAAAAATGTAAACTGATAAACTGCGTGCTCGTATAATGCGCTAAGGAGTTTCTTTCACCGTACCTTCTCCACAATGCTGAAGCACCTCTTTGGAAACAACAATCCAAAAAGATGTAGATAAATAAGAACGAACGGTTTTGAATTGCATTATATGTGACAAGCTAACTTAATTAAAAAAAATACCATTAATGAAAAAAGTTTTTTAACTAATACTGTTAAATAAATCAAAAAACATTGGATACGTTTTAAAATGAGCCATAATTCTAAGTGAACAGAGCTGATTGTTGGAAACCGAGTTAACTACCTAATTGGGCCGCCGTAATGTAATTTATAATTCCCAGAATGAAATACTAATACAATTATATGGAATGTTATACCGCTTTCAAGGAACAGAATCGTTAACAATGTTTAAAATTTTGTTAAATTACTAATAACGCGTCAGTGGTTCGCTTCGAAAAACTTAACGTTTACTAATTTATCCGCAATTGATATTACTCAGTTTTACCAGGTGTTTTACAAATTTCATCATTGGAAGAAAGAAAGAAAGAAATACGTTTATTCGAGACAGAGTCACAGCACACATGAAAAATATGTATATAGAGTAATTACATGATATTACAAAATTAAAACAGAAAAAGAATAAAAAAAGTACATGACCTGCAGAATGAGCCTCGAAATGATCCGGACTTAGTGATACCACTGATGTTCTGCCCGGCCGGAAAGCGAAGTAGTTCGGTTGCTCAAAAATGAAAATATATAATATAATCAAAAATCATAATAATAACCTACATTCCAAATTCAACATTTACTTTTCTTTTTCATGACATTCAAGGAATGTAGATTCACATTTTACATTGATTGTTACTTCAAAGAATAAAAATTAATATTAAATAACGTCTTCGTATTAAACTACTATTCTGTACCTCGATAAAATACTGAAGGTCGAACGAGAAACACAATATATATGATATTTTTGTGTTATGAAACGGGAGAAGATATTAATAATAAAAAGAGAAAAAATTAATAATAACAAGATATTAATAATAAAAAAATTAAATTACAATAGGCGCCGTTGTTACACAAAACAGTAAGTTTAATATACTTCGCTGCTTTCTGATCAACTAAATTAGTATTTGACGAATACGTTTGTATGAAGGCAAAACAAAAAAGGATATATTAATGATGACCATTTACCTACATAAGATTTATGTAAAATTTAATAATTAAAAGTTTTGCGATATTTTTTTGCGCGGCAAGTAAGCACAACTTAAATTTGGATTTAAATCCGCTAACTCACACATACCTTGTTTAATCGTTTGGAAGTTGATTTTCTTAGTTCCATCAATTAAAATTGTGTTTCGATTGTTTCAATAAAGCACGTAAAAGTGTTGTACTAACCCGTAAATTAACATCCATACAACTTTTACCTCCTATTGCGCGGGATATTGATCCATTTCCCGGAACAAAAATTATCGTTGCTGCTTACCTATGCTAAATCCTAATTTTTTCTAATATCACATTTATTTAGTTAGTGTGAGTGGGTTGGTAATTTCCGCATGATGCATTAACAGACAAAAATCTGAAATATGTGTTTTTGCCTCTGTATCTAAAATAAACGTTACATTCATTAGGATTATGTAAAAATATTTGGTCTCGTTAAAATTTTATAATTAATATAGATAGAAGTTACCGCCATAACTTTTAATTAGAAATGAAAGTAAGTTACTCAACATTTACTACGATAAAGCTAACTGTCGGTGCCTCATATACACACGACATGTCTCGTCAATACAATGGTTAATACGTAAAACAAATTCGAAAGATGGCGCAGTAATAAAAAGTACATTGTAGAATTTTTCTGTACAGCCCAATAACATGTGCCGCGGCAGCTAGTAATTATACAATTTTAAAGGCAACTAAACTTGACTTCAACTGACAAAAAATCAATAGCATTTCCGTCGGAGTAATTAATAAGAAAAAAACATTTACACGTATCTCTAAGTGTTGGAAAACAATAAATATTACAAAATATTAAAATACTTAAAACTAAATTATAATTAAAAATAAAGTGTACTCCTATATGTACCAACGTAAATACGTAAGCCACGAAACGGAACGGACACTGATTGATATAGACTTAATAACACTGATTATCAGCCCAGCCAGAAGACGAAGTGGACCGGTTGCGTTCATATTACAATAACTTCAAACTAACAAGCTTCTGAAAAGCAAACTTACATTCCCACTGTTGCCTGAGGTCACAGGCACAATTGAAAAAAACACCGCATTAAAAAAAATCGGAAAGCAAATACTTATCTGTCACATAAATTTCACTCGGAATCGAACCCGATACTCTTGTCTGGCAGTAAGAACAAAGACCTGCTGCTGGATCCTAAATTCTACACATATACAAACCCTTGTTTAATAAAATGCAGAATAAACTTTTATTAAATTTACCAACCTATGTTGTCAGAGTTGGTACTGGAAGGCCCCGGCAATACCATGAACATAAGTACTATAAACGCACACATATTACCAAATAAAACTGTTTTCGTTCACACAAAAATTGAAATCCGGTCTCTTATAAAAACAAATAATAATTCCCTATTTCCAAAATCATCATTATTAAATGTTCTACCGGAATATTCTTTAATTAAATTATTTAAAACTGTACTCAAGCATTATCAGACACCGCTAAACACCAACAGATCACGAGTTCACATACCACTTACTGATAAATAAAGCGTTAGTTAACACAAACTGATAAATAAATAAATAAAAAATTATCGTTTGCTAATTATTATAGCAAAAGAACGAACACAATACTTCAACTCTAGCCCCATATTAGTCCGAAACCATAATTCGAATTTCGAACTCATTCCCATACGACACGTTCCATTTAATTCGAACTGAGAATCAAACTATAACTTTGTTAATGGGGTGTCTGCGCAAGCGACAGGTGTCACGTGTAACCGCGTGGCGGGACGTGTCCGCCAAATGCGGGCGTGTGGCTACTCTGACTCCGGACGTTCGACTGACGTGAGCCGCTAGTACGACCCCTTCGTCCGATGGACACGACACGGCGAGCCCATCAATTTAGCTTGACGTTTCAATGAAACCTTTCCTTTTTCCCTAGAGGCAAATTAGCCAGCCACTCCTAATTAAAATACGTGTATCGATCGAATTACTAAGCCCAGACATGATTTGAATTTTAATCCTTTTTAAGCGCAATAACATTTTCGTTACAAAGTATGTACACTCTTGCCAACAATGTTTCGGCCAAATAGGATGTTCCCGTCAAATATAAACTACTAACCCGAATGCTTGATTTTCCTGCTTGGCGCGTAAAGCATTTCCTCCCATGAATTCGTTTAAAAATTTAATGGAGCACGTACATGAAACATTTCTTAGTAGTTCAACGTAAATAAACAGATGTATGTATACATGTAAGAGTAAATGGTAAAAACATGTTTGACGTAATGTGAGAAATAGGGAAATAGGTGAAATACTTACGACTTTTTGACGTGATCCGTTTCGTTTAATTTCATTGATATAGTGAAATCACATCGAACAATGTAAAAAAATTCGTATTCTAAGTTTTCACAACGCTTACAAATTCCAAATGAATATCTATACAAAAATCACGCTTTTTATTGTTTCTTAATACTTACTGGCATTACACAAAAACTTTTCAGCGAATTAACAAACCGAAAATATCTGGAGAAGTATGAGCGACGTTTCCACCCTTTTTATCAAAAGAAAGTAATTTAGTAAAGTAAAAAGAAACAATATTTGCCTTTAATTACACCAATAACCATTTCTCTTCAGAATCATCCATTAATGTTCATAAATAGGTCGAACCTCGGAGTATAAATATCTGACTCTGGCCTAAAGCCAAACATATAAAAAAAGCTTCAATGTTCACAAATTTAAACACCCATATCTAATTAGTTTATAATTGCCTGATGTTAATACTATCTCATTTGCAATGAATCGGTTTATAAAAATCCACTGAATCCCTAAATATAAAAGCTCTGTTCACTTCGTCAAAGACGGATTGTGGCTACATCTAAAGACTGGGTACATGCTTCATTTGTATCTGACCTAATCCATACTAAAAATAACGGAAGAGAGAATTTAAGTACGAAATCCGTGTGACGACACGACAAGTGCGACACGATCTTTACTTACTTCTTGTAATCTATACATATAACAAATTCTAACTAATCGCTTTCTGTACATTAAAGATATATGAGATAAACTACTATTAGGGGCCTTTATTAATGCAATGGAACCGAAAACAATAGTTGTTAGAATTTTTGTTTGTTTGTCTGTGCGTTTGTTTGCGCTTATCTCAGAAACGGCTTATCCGATTTCGTTACAGTATATATCAATATTGTATTGCAATAAGCGTCACTTAAAATTTACAGTTCGTTTCATTTTCAATTCGTCCATAAATAAAAAATTTATGAATTAATAATATATGTAACTGTGAATATCTAATTCACATAACGTGAACAATCCAGTCCTAAAACAATTAAGATGCTATTTCTAAGTGTAAGGTAGTTTTTCTGAAGCAAAGCGAGGACAGTTTGCTAGTATAATAATATATATTTACTTGTAAAATTATAAATGACGTAAACAACTCTATAAACAATTTTTTTAGGTTAATAGACGACAAAAAATATAGATTTAGCTTAGGTATACCACAGCCAATACACATCTGGCACACCAAAGACATACGTATTACCAGCCAGGAATCATCGAACCCCCTTGATAGCTAATTCTCATATTTACGATCACACATTTCACGTTTGATATAAAAAAGTGCTATACCGGTATAGTAGAATACTGCCATCAAACGCGAGTACCATCAATATTAATCTGGGTTATACAGAGTACCATTCAACAGGAAGCACTTGGTCGTCATTTGGCGACTTTAAAAGGGCATTATAAACAGGAGAGGTTGGCTGGGCCTCAAGGATACTGAGTAGGTGTGTAATGTTTACGTTTAATGTGTAATTATGAATGTTGTAAATTTCACAAACAAGTTTATAAATATACATGACACGAGGTCTTATATGAAACAGGTATGTAAATTTATTCTCGGGCGGCATTCTTCCTAACATCATAAAAATGGTGACCGCCTACAACAGAAAGGAAATCAGTTTATTTCCCTATAATACATACTATAAGATACAATATAGTGAGATATTTTGTTGTATATTATACACACAGTAATAGAAAGCTAAAGTCGCTTAAAGCTTTTTGCAACGAATATCAGTGTTTACTGGTCAAATGTATACTAATAAAAAACCATAAGGAGGCCGAAGCTGTATAACAAAAAGTTTCTTGGAAATTTTAGATTGATTTTGATAGATAGATAGATAGAGCCTAAAATATATTGTTTGGAATTTTGTCGTCTACCTGCCTTTCTGTCTGTACAGCAACTACCAACACACACAAAAACCACTGAACTGAAGAAGAATCTTGGCATATTTGGAACTTACATCACGAGTCATAATCTAAATGAAAAATATATTTCGGAATTGCATCTGTCCCCGCGGAATTTTCCAAGGCGAAGCGAGACTGGGTTACTACTATTTCATCATGAAATTCGCTTATTACAATGCAGAAGTATGAATACATAAAAATTAAATTTAATGAAATGGGATTCTCACCGATAACATTTAAAGTTGGCAATAACTCTACTGCATTCGTTTGTGACGTAACAACTAATTCGAATGTCGAAAGTTCTAAGACTGGTTGAAATTCTCAAACACGATGTGGCGACTTATATCGATAACAGCCAAAACATTTATACACACCCCGATGTTCCGACTTAATTGCAATTTTGTGGAGTGTGAGGTTGTATTCATCTATGAACCCAAGTAATAGTCTGCTCATATATCCTACTGAACAACGTACCAAGCTATGACGAACTATCCTTCCTGTTGTTGGAAACAATACAAAATTATATCAGTACAAAATGACATTTTATGGGCAAAAAAATGTCATTTTTCGTGTAACATGTACCCAGCCAAAAAACCATCTACAGTATTCATAGCCTACGGAAGTAAAGCTAAAATCTACTGTTACTTAGTATGGGGACATTCTACAACAGAAATGCGAATTTTCTTTGCGTTTATTAAGGTATCATGAGCAGAGAGATCAATTAAGCGAGATCACACAATATTGGGTATAAGTAAAGTCTTATATAATAAAATTGTATATGTCCAAAAAATTATACGAAAACCAATTGAGACACAGAAAGAACAACAGTAAAATTAATATTTAAAATAACAGTTACAGAGGAATTATTATGATTTAATTTATGTCCCAGAAGTTGTGAACGATTCAGAATACATGTAAAAAATGAAAATTAATTATTTTAAATAAACCCTCTCTTGAGCGAGTAAATGCAGTATATTCACAGACGCAAATATTGTATCTTGCATTGGGAATGATCTTAACTATAATACATAAACACGGTTAATAGTTAACTGATAGTCGGCTGGCTCAGAAACAGAGGAATTGGTTTTGAATCAAATATGAATCATCAGAAGGGTTCCACATCAAATTATCAAATATACTTTTCTATAAATTTCAAACAGAAATTTCTATGCTTGCTCTAAACTACTAACAAACTTTTAACAGCCATCCGAATCGGATTGCCTTTCCTCTTCAACTTTACCTTTCGCGTCCAATTTGGCCTATAAATTCGACCTGATGATATTTTATACAGTTTATCATCGTATTCTCGAATTTCAAAACAAAATCAATGTAAACTTTTCGTAAACATTCAGGAAATTATGAACTTTTCATTGAATGAATGAAAAAGATGAATTGAAAAGAATTTTTAACAAAACCTTTTTTATTTGGCTACTGGATTCTCACTTGGAATTTATGTTTATGTAAATATTTTTATTCAGACAGATGTCTAAGATAAGCTGTGCTGTTTTTTAAACCTAACAAATATCTGTGAAACCGTAGACCTAAATTTTTTGCGGGCTGCGGTCGCACTGTGTGCACACGCGCCCATTTGTCTGATAGTCCTTTGAAATTATGCAAAATATTTTCTCGGCTCTACTTTCATAATTTATGACTGTAAAATTGAAACATTCCTTAATGTAAACTTATTACGGGATTTATTAGGATGATTATATTGGCGTCAAAATTATTTGGTCCGAAGTAATAGTTTATAATGCAAATCTTACTGGATAACTAAAGAAAATGTAGACGAAAACAGTAAATTTGATTTGATTTGTATGGTCTATACTAACAGTCTACTAGCGGGGCTGAATTTCTACATCGATTTTTTTTAATTTTATTAATAAATATGCTTTTCTATGCATATAGAATTTTAGGAATGTTTCTGTCTGTCTGTCTAAACACGTGTAGCAGTAAAACCACTGAACAGATTTAGATGATTCTTGACATATTTGTAATTTATATTCATCTAGGATACTTTTCAACCCACGCAATGGCGGATCTTCGTAGAAACAAAGCGAAACGAGTGAGGGTAGGTACTACTAATTCTTTTGTGAACTAAAAATATCTATAATTGAAAACTACACTTAATATTTATATTCAATACATACAAGTGTACAATACACAAAACAAGAAAGTCAGAATGTAGAAAAAGTACAGTAGAATAAACAGAAGAAGATAAAAGTGAAACCACGGTAAACGATTTAAAATACCAAAAGAATACGTCTGAGCTTGAGAGTGATCTTTCTGAATCTATCGATTTACAACAACCAAGTTGTAGCGAGCCTTGAACAGGAAAGAAAAAGTGCTAAAGCCACATCAACACCCCAAAAGGAGTATGAAGATCTGGTTATGACAAGCATAAGTGTCTCGCCTTTAACAAAAATTTAAATTTTTGCCTTTAATAAAAATTTTTTGTTATAATGTAAATAAAAATAAATATATATAAAATTGATATTAAACGTTTTTTGGGAAGTTTTTAAAGGAATCATTTGTAAATATCTTGACCAGGATTATCAGATTTTGTTATTTTCATTTAATAAAAGGTTACTAGTCTAGTAAAGTTTTAAAATCTACATATTTGTATATATTGAATAGTACCTACAGGTTCTTCGGGATGTAATTAATTATTTTAATGCAGAATCTTTTATATCACAACGTAGAAAGGTTATAGAAAATTACTTAGAATGCGTTCTTGGATCTCATCATGTGATTGACATGAGTCTGTCCATCGCATCTAGTCTATCATTTAAATCCCTGTGGGGTATTTTAGTAGAATTATTGCAAATATAAAGTGGTACCTGTGGTGAGACTTGGTTAGTGAATAGCTGCCTCAACCCCTATTCTTACGCCTTACTGAAAGTCAATAGCAAGCCTCTATTATTCCCCTTTCCTTTACATACCGATGTGAGGAACACATCAATGCCTCCCTATGATGTGAGCTTTAGTAATTTACATGCTCTGATGTTTGCTAAATTATGGCTCTAAGCCATAACCTTTTACTATGGAAAGACCTATGTTAGTACTTAACAGTGCAAAATTCCTAAAGACGAATTTCCTACACGAACAAAATAAACTAAATATAGCTCGCATAATTAGCCTGCTGTTCGTTCATCGGAATATGGGGAAACAAGTTCTTAAGTGGAGACCACGCCTTAGTAGTTGGAGCACAAATCGTCTCCCGACAAAATAATTCTAACGACCATAAGAAAACAGTATATTTAGCAATAGACACGAGAAGATAATCCGAACGGGGTATTAGGTAACTCTTAACCTAATACGCTATTGAATTATACTCACTACATACCAATTCTCGAGACATACACGCAAATCTCGACAGATTTATATAGTATAGGATTTGTATAGTAGATTCATCGCATTTAATCAGACTTAAAAAAGCTTAATTTATTTACATAAAAAAAAAATCATATAAAATACAATACTGCTGGGTACAGTTGAGCGTGAAATTTAGTCTCATTTCAGACAACTTATTATTATATTGAAGACCTGATCTCTACGTTCCTATTCAATCCAATTAAAAAAAACACTGAACTATATTTTTGATAATAAAAAATCAATAAGAGGAACATTTCTCACTTCATTTAAAATAATTAAAGAAGGACAAATAGTGTGAAAGTTAACACTGCAAGGTATTTTAATATGTATTAAAATTATTACAACAAACATAGTTTACAAATGACTCCTTAAATAGAAAGAAAGATAGGAAGGATCCCGCTTAAATACGCAACAGAACGACTAATATATTACTGAATTTAATTACTAAATTTAACATTTAGAAACCAAAACCTAAATTTTCCGTTATTTATATTAATTACCAAATTCTATTCCGAGCTAACTTCAAACTTTTATTTATGTTATTTAGTTGAAATTAACTAATTTTCAACCGTAACTATTTCAACCGAAAATAGAACCACGTGTGCTCTTGGTGAAAATTACTTGTGCATAGAAACTTACATGATAAATGATGACGGATTGCAAGAGCTATTATACAACAAAACTATAACGCCGCTAAACCCTGTAGCTGGCTGTGTTCACACAGTTCTACAAACACTCTCCAAACAATTTGTTCAATATAAAATTAGATAAATATATTTTTTATATGCATGGAGGATAATCTAATTGTTGATTAAAATTTTAAATTCCCTAACACAGTATTTTATACACTTGTATAAATTATTTATTATAAAAATATTTTCGTTATGAATAAATTACTTATGTCTATTTACTATGGAATGAAACGTAAAAAAATATATACCGCGTCAAGTTGCTGATTTTTTTTTTGTTTGAACGACATCCTACATCCCTGTACAAGGATCATGTATACTTTGTAGGCGTGTAAACAATTCCACATATCTATCCTTAAATCATAGAGATCCGCCCGTTAACATGTCGCCGCCTGCTGAGCAAAAGACGACGCTCGGAGAGCCAGTAATAAACAAGTTTTTCTCTTTTTCTAAATTATCGAGAACTCAAAAACAGCTTATTAAAAAAAAACCGATATACCAATAATTAAAAATTATGCGACTTCTACAGAATGGACATGTATATACAAATGTGGAATATATGAACTAACTTACATCAGCCAACTAGATACACAATATTATTTCCGAGTGACTGCTTTATAACTGATGAACTAAATTACATGCTATTCGGAGCATAGAAACCACTCGTGACCACCAAATTAGAGCTCACGCAAATTGGAATCAATAATGAAAGTGTTCTAACTTAAGGCTGATTACAAAAAATTGTCAAACATCCTCTCAGTATAAAATATTTTCACATACTTGTTAACATTAGCTGCATTGCATAATTATATAAAAAATTATTGTTCCTGTAATTACATATTACTAGTACTTATAACAATTGTAATTGTTCATACTCATATCCTACATGCTTATTTTTTTTTTATTTGCTACAGACAAAAAAAATATTATATATAAAAATATTATACATAATAATATATCATGCATATTTAACATTTTTTCAACCCAAACAAATACGGGGCATATCAATTGATTTAATATAAATGTAAAATTTTTCATTCTATAACTCTTTTTTAAAATGTTTATACTTAATTTATTTGGCATAGATTTAATTGAAACAAAAAATGCAGTAAAAGCTTGAATCAGTTGTCTATACGCGTGGGGTTTTGTGTAGTTGCTATTTATTTTACTTCTACATATAATTTTGCACTAAGACGAAACATGTTAATTTGATCACCTTGTCTCGTTAAAGAAGGTGTTTTACGATCGACTTGTACAAAAGATAGTATGTGTAACATCGAAATGTAACGTTCACCTAAAATTCCATAATATGACATTCTCGTTCGCTATTAGTATATGACATTTGTTTTAGTGTCAACGTATTTTTCTAACGACATTTTATACTACAAATGAATGGTTGTATCTGATCCGACGTCCGTTTCACACGTGAATACTCGCTAACGTTTTACACCCAGAACTTCGAATATAAAAATTATTTTTTACCCATATTTGTTGTACTAATACGAATGGGAATATTGTTACGACCTCTGGCTTTTAGCTGTGAATTTATTTGATGAATCACGTTCGGTGTTTTCAGCACGCATAACTGTGTATGTAGTTTTTGCTTTAGAAGATATTTTATGAAATTTCAATTCATACATAACTGTAAAACTTTGTCAACGTGCAAACTTTTTAAATCAAATTGTCTACGTTACTTTTTTGCCGACTGTATCTATTGTATATGTTTCACCAATTAGATAATATTCATCATCATCATTTTCATAACTTATCTCGCAATTAATTAAATTCCAAATTCAAAGAAAAGTTATTACATCTACAGCTTTGTTTCCTTTATTACAACCTTACAATTTTATAACTCATAATTTACAACCCATAACTATCCCACTGTTGGGCTCGGATCTCCTCTCACAATGAGAGGGCTTAAGACTATAATCCACCACGCTGGCCAAGTATGAGTTGGCAAACATCTCACACCTTTGAGAACATCATGAATAACTCTCGAGTGCAACGGTACCCTCAGTGTTTTTAAGTTATCAGAAAAAAAACTGAAACTTCTATGAATATATCAATTCTTTGCTAACCGTTGTGTGTATCGTAATTTTCAATTTTATAATATACATATAAGTATACATTTTACAACGAAAAAGTTATGTTCAACCATTAATAATTACCCTTGAATGGATTGGTCGAAGAAATTTTCGATCATGTTACTTGCCTAGATACAAATACTCTCGTTCTAAAAAATGGGCGTCTCGCTCTTCATATGGACTATTCTCTATTACGCATTGACAGAATGTATCCTTAAATTTACTCCAATGTTAAGTTATTTGAGAAAACATTTTTCTTTAACCCTTCAAAAATATTTCTGTGTTCACAAAAATGTTTCTTTAAATAACAGAATAAAGGAAAATCATCAATACCATCTGTTTATCGGCACAAACACAAAGACACAGATGTCTTTAGTCTCGGTAATTCCGATTTCTTTTGCGTTACTCAAAATATTTCTAACCCCTCGTCACAATTTCCGCTGCCTTGAAGTGCTTATTTTATATGTGAAAACAAATGCGTCATTCGGCTCATTTCATATTTTGATTGTGGAACAACAACAATTTGAATATTGTCTCTTTTTCTTTATCCTGCCAGAAACAAAGACAATCACCTGTCAATGTCATACGCATGTCTTCCATATTTCAATCGTATTGTTGACAAATAATTGTTTTGTTACGTGAAACCAAACGGAAAAGTACCCGTTAATGGTAAGTATATGGTAAGTATATAAGTAAGAACATCGTCGCTCATAGATATATGTAACACCAAAAGCATAACAGGAACAGAAAAAGGGAAACTTTACGTGGCCTCCAACACTGCAACCGAATCACACTTCAACGTAATTGTCGGCTCATTCATTATAATTTTGATGTTTAATGTCAGCAAGTACTAGTTAAAACTTTACTTGAATATATAAATCAGACCCTTTTGTATATGAAATAGAAAAAAAAAATATTATCAGACTTTCAAATTACGTCTAATTGTTTAAGAACCTTTTGAAACGGGTAGTAGCAAAATCTGAGCATAACTGTATTTACAAAATATCTAAATGATTAAATTTTTTTGAATTTGAATTTCAAAATAAAACAAATATTTTGAGAGTCTGTCCGTCTGGATATGCATCACACTAAAACTATTGAACAGATTTGCATGATACTGGCATGTTAGTATCATCATCTTGAATACTTTTCATCGCGGGAAATGGACCTATTCTCGCGGAATAGGATATAAACGTTAATAGGACATTCTATTAACAAAGCACTGAACAAATTTTAGACTGCCGGGCTGCAGTTATTATAACATATAATTAATAAATACGTCTTAAATTCACACTACTAGATAAACTTATTCCTTAAACAATACCTATGTTATTTCTAAACATAATGTTTTTGAAGCTGAAGCCAGGGCGAGTTACTAATGAAGTAATACTGTTAATATGAAACGCGAATACACTATACCTGTGAGTTCCGTGTCTAACAACCTCTGTGATCTGACGTCGAATATTTCGCTTATAGGCATCGCTGGCTCTTAACAGATTTCAAACTAAAACATAAATTACCTCCACGACTCTATTAAACGGTGAGTAGATAATACGATCTTATACTAATATATATAATATACCTACTAATATTCAAACTCCTATTTATTTTATTTCATACAAAAAGGAACTACCTAACAATTAATTTTTTTTTACATAAAATAAGTTAATGCTTGACAACATCCCACCTGATTGTAAGTGGTGATGAAGTTTAAAATATTGAACGCACTAACTTATAAAAACCTATTCACTCTCCTCTTGAAAACTCCCACATCGTAAGTAGCCGGGAACACCGACGCGGGCTAGTTATTCCAGTCCTTTCCAAAATCAAGGCAGTATTCGCGTAGATAATAATAAAAAATACATACATACTTATAAACACCTACTCGGTACAACTATGATGATATATTTTATATTACATAATATAAGGGCGTATAATCAAATTAACGATATTAATATTCGATAAAAATGAAAGATTCATCGTTCGGTATGTGTAAATTGCAGCGATCTTTTATGAGACTTGGTGTACTATTCCATGAAAAGGTTACACTTGCCTGTGCCGTGACCGCACTGCGTTATTCCGTAAAAGTGATTCAGGGCTTCAGTAGTATCCGTGATCATCACTTGATGCTCTAAACTCTAAACAAAGGTGCTCAGAAGAATCAAGGCTCAAGCGCCAGGGATCCTTATTTGAAAATTAAAGACACCTCAGATCTCTTGCGGCCGTGTTGACAACCGTAGCCGCTTTACGTCTCACTTTGATCGCTGACTTTGATGTTCTAGTTGCTACAGGTGCTAAACGCTGTAAGCTAAATCGGAGGCCATCGGGCTGCTGAAGATTATTCCAAAATTTAGTTTACACAATGACTTTTCCGCCAATCTCCGCTGGAACGGCGTGTATGTTGTGTAGTAATGGATTAGATTTCCTTAATTTCAAGAGGAAACTCATATTGTCCTATAGGATTTCAGCCAGATATGGTACCTATTAGTTTTTTCCTGGACGGTCTTTCAGACAATATTTTTTAAGTTAATTAGTAAATAAAGTACATCTGATTCTTTGATTTAAATAAGGGATAAAAGACTTCAAAAGGTACTTGACACTTTTGAGATCACCTAAATTATTGAGAATGACATCAGTGAATTACAAACCAATACCTCCTCAACAGTAAAGCAATGCTTATTGCAGCGCTATAATGTCTCTTTAGCGCAATGACCGATGGATATAATTCAAGGGGGCTTAGCCCCTCAGTTAGCCCTCTTACAAACCACGGTACCCCATTGTGCGCAAAGCTTCATGTTTTCGGGGCGTAAAGATGAATAAGAAAACCCGCCATCTATCCGCTTACAACGCCTAGGCTTTTTTCAATTAGAAACAAAACTGAGTATCAAACCTTTGAAAAAATTTACCATTATTTAAGAACAATAAGTAACAACCTAACGTAATTATTTCCTTTGTACTAAATACCGTAATATTACGCGATGTTTAGTAGAATAATTAACGACATTTCCTTTTGTTTTCAAAGTAATATTGTCTTCAAAAGATTATACTTACAATAGACGAAGAATTTAATATTGTTTTGCTATAAAACTGAATTTCAGTTAGTTTGGCTTTTAAATGAAAAATGTTGTTTTAATAATATTATTGCTGCATGTATGAACGGTCATCACATGAGAATATCTTAACCTTTTTGGTTAATTTTGTTATTTTTGTATTTGCTAGTAGTAAGGATTCGCCGGTTCTAGCACAAGTTTTGGAACCGGCAAAAATTCCTTGCAAAATCCATAAGTTGGGGGCTCTGCGGCCTAAAAAAAAGTTTGGTGTCAAATTGTAGGTTTCGACCATGCCCGATCGAATGCACCGATCCATTTATCGCTTACTTGCACAGAAACAAAGATAGCTTCAGCATTGCCGTAGCCCTACTTCGTTATCTAAGCACCTCATTAGGTCATTAGTGCTCGCTCACTACATCATTACTACGATCCATTCATTACTAATGAGGGTTTGTTGTTTTAAAATCACAAGAACGGATGTAACTTGTAAACATTTATTATTCTGTTATTCCGTATTAGATATTGAATCAAATAAATAACATACTTTTACATCATTAAAAATAGTATCGGTATCAAACATTTTCAAAAAGTCATACATCGATTTACCGTGACACTTATAGGTACGTGATGCAGTATTCTCCACTAATAGTAGTATATATTCGTTCTTCACCCCTCCTTTTAGTATTAAAAAAAAAAAAAAAAAAGAATAGGCTACAAAATATGTGTTCGATTTGGCTTGAGTTCAATATATGTGTAATGGTTAACATACATTGGTAGTAACGCTGTGAATACAAGTTTAAATAAATAAATAAATAATCATTTTAAATGCGATCAGTGTTATAATTTCACATCCTAGAGTTATTTTCTAAGTAAGTCCTATGATATCCATGAGGTGAACGACCATATGAGTCAAAGCACTGACCAACACTATTCCCTTCCATATGCATTGCTATCCGGTGTGATCCTGGTTTGCTATCCGTATCTAAATTACTTATGACATACATAAGACTATGAACATATGTATATTGGTAAGCGATTAGCTGCATAGACATTACATGCAATGCTTCCATCAATTTGACTTAAGTATTGTTTTATTTGAATTGTATCCATGGTTTACGATGTTAAGACACCTTTTCTGTACCTGAGACTCATGAACAATGTGCAATATATTATCGATACAATATTTTTATATGTATAAGGGCGCCTTGTTAAGATGTAAGGAAATAAAACAAAAAAATATATATTCAACATTTGTATCTATTGAATCATCTAAAAACATCTTACTGACTACTATAATATACTGATATATTACGATGCTTATCTATTTCTATTACATTATCAAACTCTTCATAAACAATACAGTTAATGGTTTGAGTGAGCGCGGACTCAAAATGAACTTCTAATCTAACACTACCATGTTTTATAAGGTTCCAATGACTTGATGAATTCGCTGATAAGTCAGGAGTTAAACCAAATGCGAACAAACAATAACCGTTAGCATATTCTTCTCTAGATATCCCATTACCTACATTATGAAAATGTATACGTGTTCCTGAGAACAATGTATTATATGCACTAGCAAACACATTACCATCATATGATGGTTGTAGTGATTTCTAAGGGACTTGATTTGCATCGATATATAAACAAAATGTATTGATACAATATTTTTCAAAATTTAATGGGTTCTTATTGAGAGATCCATTGAATGCAGCATTATTAACAAATTCGACTATACACGTTTTTGGTACTTGTCCCAGGAATATATTATCAAGGGTTTTTCCTTGAACTCCTGATGAAATTGTTAAAACTTTAACTTCAGCTCGGGTAATGGGATATTTAGCTGTGGTAGATGCTAAAACTTTTTGGTGTGCAAGTAATACGTTTGAATTGATCCGTGCTCTACGAACAATCAACGTTGCATCTGTAATAAATATTTTAAATTTTAAATCTGCGGACCCTGCCCTTAGGTTGAAATTTTCTCTTGATCGAACTAACTTAACACTTATGTCAACTCCAGTAATTAAAAATGTATCTTGATTAAATAAATCGCCATGAAGATGTCCGATCATTTCAATTTCTTTACTCTCTCTTGCCATGAGCTCCCTCTTAACGAAACGCTCATTTTTTATGTCAGTCTCATTCATTTTTCCTGCTGTATCTCCATACCAAAGACCACAAGTTAGATGTGATTTTTTGGCTGATAGACTATAGTTCAACGAGTTTTCGATATACGCACGATATGCAAATGTGTTATTTGATGGTGACACAAGTTTTTGATTCAAGTAAACATCAAGTTGACTGAATATTGAATGCAACCAATTATTAGTTGGATCCACAACTGTAGCAGCTGCTAATTTTGAGTTGTCTTGATTCAGTATCTTTGCTTTTATATGAATCAAAGTATGGGATAAATATATGTAGTCATCTCCTGCACCAGGAACTTGAAATTCTAAAGGACCATCGTCTAGAGCATTGATTCCCAAAGTGGTCCAGGTGGACCCCCAGGGGTCCACGGGAGATTCGACGGGGGTCTACGTTGCCGTGACCAAAAAATAGGGGTGCTGAATTCGTAAGCGGGGGTCCACGAAAATTTATCTGGTTTTGATACCCTGATTAGAAAAAGGCATTTAAAAAGATTACTTCAATGCAAAGTATATATTATTTATCTATCTTGTAATCAAATTCAAATCTTTGTTAATCGTTTCAAATATTTTTAATCATTATAAATGCCTTTTTCTAACTAGGGTAGTGAAGAACTAAAATGTTGGCTTGACTCCACTTATCAATGTAGGAAGATAATATTTATTTAAGAAACTCAGCGACTTTTACATGTAAAAACTTGCATATTCCATATTCAGTACAACGTGTCGTGACTTGCAAAGCGCCGCCGCACCGCTGCCGCCACCGCTGTCTGCAACGCTTGTTCAGACTTGCAATGGAAACGAAATACAACTTGTGTTTGTGCTTGGAATCTTGCATGAACTTGATTGATTCTTCACCAATATAAATACGAATACGAAGAATAAACGTTACCTATTTGTTTCCGGAATTTCGAAAAGTAAAGTGAATCGATGTTAGTGTTTGCTAGTGTCGTAAAAAGTAAGTACTTATCTGCCAATTAATTTGTTATACATACTTTTATTTTATTTATTACTTATTTTACAATTTATTGTACACGTAAGCAAACCAAAAATGGACTAATTACAAAAAATACGTAGGTACAAAAGGTGAGGCTTATTCCTGAAAGAAATCTCTTCCAACCCAGCTGCGATAGGAGATATATTTTTGTTGTAATATATTTGTAATGTTTGCGTGCAGTAGGTACGTATTCTAAATTAAATACTGAACAGAGCCATAATTAGATACTTCCATAAAAGAACAGAAAGCCGAAAAAAATTGCACATTTTATCCCTACTTTATTAGTAATTTTTTTTATTTCCCGACTATGTGGTGGTTCACTCAATCATTAAATATATTTTCATTAATTGTTCGTGTCTTTACATACTCGTCGTAACGTGAATCAAGGTAATAAATAAATAATTAAAATCACGGAGTTTTAAAAGTATTTTACATAGAATTTACAGAAATATATCAAAGTCACCGGTACTTTGTTGAATTCATTGCTATAATTAATTAATCCTACTCAGTTAAAATATGCCATGCCATATCCTGTTAAGTAAGACCGCCTTAAGATTACTAAAACAAAGTTTTTTTTTATTTACAGGTAGGTAACTGATATGAAACATGGCTGAATCTAAGAAGAAATGTCGACAGTACAGTGTTGATTATTTAAAATTTGGTTTCCTTCCATCAAAGGCAGACAAGCGATTGCCGATATGCCTTTTATGCAACAAAGTTTTGAGCAATGACTTTATGAAACCATCGAAGCTCGAAGATCATCTATTAAGGTGTCATCCTGATAAAATAGGTAAAAATTGAAATATTTTCAAACATTGAAAGAAAAATATGAAAAGAGACCCAGCGCGCACGGCATGTTCGCTTCAACGTCTAAAAGTAACGATGATGGTTTGAGGGCATCTTACAATATCTCATTACTTATAACGAAATCTGGAAAACCGCACACCATTGGAGAACAGTTAATTTTACCCGCTATTGAAGAAGTTTTAAAAACTTTTCTGCATAAATCTTCATTTTGACATACTCAAAAGAATTCGTTTGAGTAACAACACTGTACAAAGACGAATTGATGAAATGAGCTTAATGAGACTTCTAACGATTGCTCTTACATACTGAAGTACGCTGGTTGTCGAAAGGTGCATGTTCCACAAGGTTTTACTCACTTTTTTAATCAGTGTTAGAGTTTCTGGAAAGTAAAGATCCAGATTTAAAAGAAAACCTGATCAACTCGAAAGCAGATATCGCGTATTTGACAGATTTGTTCAAAAAATTTAATGACATTAACCTACAATTACAAGGGGACAACCTCAATTTAATAAAAGCAAAGGGTGTAATTTCAGCTTTTCTTAGAAAATTGAAATTTATGAAGCAAAATATTAGTCGGCGCGAATTTTCCCAGTTTTCAAACTTGACACAGGTAGAATGCCTTGATGAGGATATTCACATATACATACGTTCAACATTTAATTGCCTTGCATGATGACTTCAAAATCAGGTTTGAAGATATTCTGACGATGGAAATACCACCATGGGTTATAAATCCATTTCATGAAACGGAAGTGGAGAATGTGATATTACAAGAGGAGCTACTCGAACTTAGCACTAATGAGGAGCTGAAGGTGAAATTTAAAAGAGGATATCAAACATTTTGGTTGCAGGCAAAAATACCCGAAAAATATCCTGGACTGTGGAGAATTGCGAGAAAGTTTTTTGATAGCGTTTCCGTCGTCATATCTTGTCGAAAAAAGTTTTAGTGTCGTTACAAACCTTTTAACAAAAAAAAGGAGCAAATTGAATATCACAGAACGGGGAGATTTGCGGTTATTCCTAACAAAACTGAAGCCAAATATTGATAATTTGCTGTCAATCTATCAAGTACATATCCATTCCATTAAAATTATGACTATTTTGTGATTGTCATTGTAGAAATTATTAATGTTTAATTTTCGACTGAGTAATTGTGTAATAATATTACATATTTTCATAAATAAAACAAGCAAATATATTATTTTTCTTTTTATTTTTACCACACTGAATGAGGTGTTTTCTAAATAAAATAAGTGAGAATTGATTGGTTCCTTGTGCTGTGAGTAGATGTCAAATAAGTGAAGTTGAATGGAATCACTTTTTGATTGACCAACTTTACTTTTTTGACATCCACTCACAGCACAATCTAATCAACAAATAAATCTAATCTAATCTAATCAATTAACCAATCAATTCTCACTTTTTTTCGAAAACTGTTAATTCGTGGATGGAACGCAGCCGCAACGCAAATTTCCAAAGTTAGATCTAATCTTCACATTTTTTTGTCAAGTTTTGGGAATATAGTAGAAATGTAGCTGCAGGGGGTCCACCTTAACCAGCAAAATTTTGAATGTGGTCTATGAGAAAAATAAGCTTGGGAACCTCTGGTCTAGCGTCATCGTCATCGCTAGAGATGAAATAGGTTTGCAATGAATCCATACTCCACTTTCATATAATAATCCACTAATAATCCACTTTCTATGCTCGTCTGTGTGGATGGTAGTGCAAACAAATTTAACTCTGACTTTATACTTTCACAAGAATGACTATGTAAAACAGACATAATTAATTAGAAAATATATCGTTAACATTCCTGTACTTATTTTTTGTTTTCGTTCGAGTATTTACTTACGTGGCTAGCGTTGAAATGGTAGAAAATAAACATTTTCGCTTTGTTTTATACCCAGAATCAGACATGTTGATTCTTTCTATTTTAGTATCTACTTTTCGTTTTAAGTTAGTAGTAGCTCATTCAAACGTGTTTTAATAGAATCATCTATAGGTCGCACATGAAACATATCTAACAAAACTCCTACTCCAGTGCTTAAGGCTTCCTTACCAATATATGTTCATACTCCTATGTCTGTCATAAGTAATTTAGATACGGATAGCAAACCAGGATCACACTGGATTGCAATGCATATAGACGGGAATGGTGTTGGTCAGTACTTTGACTCATATTGTCGTCCACCTCGTGGACTTACTTAGAATATCTGTAGAATGTGAAATTATAACACTGATCGTATTCAAAATGATTATACTTCTGTTCGTGGAGAATAGTGCATCACGGAGCTATATTTTAAGTATCACGGTAAATCGATGAATGACTTTCTGAAAATGTTTAATTACTATTTGTAATGATGTAAAAGTATGTTATTTATTTGATTCAATATTTAATACGGAATAACATAATAATAAATGTTTACAAGTTAATTTACAAGTTACTTGTGTTAGAACCGGCGAATCCTTACTACTATTGTTAGGACAAGATTTGTATAAAAGTAAAATGTTCGATAAACCATTGGAAAAGCCGGAAATTGCCATGGTACACTAACACTAAGAGACTGACAGAAATAGTATAACCGCTGGAAATAGTCATGATATAAAATAAACATTTCCAAAGCGCACTTTACATTTTCTTCATTAGTTAATTGTACTCATAAGAAGCTCGAGTGGGTCACTACTGGTTAATAAAAGTTAGTAGTGATAAATGGATATCAAACATATAGATAGATACTTACTCATTTGTTAAATAACTTTATTATGTTACCGGCCATCCAGCAAGCACCTTATATCATCATCCTTTCCATCCATCAATTTTAACCTTTAGTGAACATTAGCTCTCACGCGGCATCATATTAATCATTTAACTGTTGTCCAATTGTCGTGGATTTCACTACAATCCAATTTTTAATTATAGACTGTATAACATTCACAGAACAATATTTACATACTAATAATCAACCTAAACATATTATTTCGGAATTTTTATGAGTCCGTGTTCGCCTGCTTGACTGCTTTTCTGCAGCTCTGCAATTTTTTTCTTTTTAATAGAAACATGAAAATCGATTCCTAAAACAATAAATTGCCCTATGCAACTATGAATCTATTTCAATGCCAAAAATGCATAATGTTGCGGGTACAAAAAACGAAAATGTGAGGTAGGTACGTAATTAAGTAGTGCGCAAAAGAGATTTGGATAAATGAAAAATTTGATTACTGAGAAACCGGTGAAATTTCATATTTCTCCTTTGTTTATTATGGCACGTCACGTCCTTTGTTTATTATGACACGTCACGATCACGTCACATCACGGTCGATAGCGTTAGATAGCACACGAGAATTTTCAAATTTATAATGAGATAAACAAATTCACGGAACTGTACAGGCTGCGGAGTTATTGTGTGCGGAATGAAGAAATACGGCGTAATTTAAAATATATAAACAACCAAGTTGGTATTTATAACAGTACCTTGGCCTCTCCTAGTTCAGAAGAGGCAATCCAATTATATTTTTAAAGTGTATCTTAGATAAGATTAACAGCCTTGCGAGAATGACACAGTCAATTGTATGACTAAACCCTCTATAAATAAATTAAGAATATAAAAAACGAGGATTTGAGCAGCTTTGGCTTTTATGGCGAAATTTTTTTTGCTGACTCATTTGTCAGGTCAGAGATTAAAAATGTTAGATAATATTAGATTTAAAAAAAACACCTTTAGAATATGAACTTAAGAGTTTGAAACTCTTAAGTAAAAGTCAGTAAAATATACTTAATAATGAAAACACTTAATTAATTTATGTAAAGTAAACGTATTTACGGCTTACCTTCCACACAAAAACATCTCAAGATAAGTGACGAAATAAATACTTCAGTGCTCGACGGTTTGTCTCTAACGTGGTCTATAGATGGATGGCCGAACGCTAATGGCAAAATTTATTAAAGGCTTCTGCAGTTCCAATACCACGAAATTTATTCTGTGAGTGCGAATAACGGACATTCTGCTAAGTACCGGTGTGCTTGGACGACCGGCTGGGTGTCGCAATAGATAAATTAATGTATTAAGAAAGTAGAAAGGTTCTTTCGTGCTCTTATTGAAGAAAAAAAAATACAAAATTAAACCGAGTACTACGCGTGTATTAGCCGTTAAAAGGATATTAAATTAATGTATCCAAATTCAGAATTATAAATGAGTTCCATAAGAGATGCCTTTAGAATGACATCACTACTTAATTAGGAAATTACCTCTTCATAGCCTTATTCAAATTTCCAGACTCACCAAAATTTTATTTAATTTGAATTGATTTTTAAGTTACCAACGAATCGTTTTAAAAACCCAATAACTCGAATCTATTATTAAACCTATGATTAAATGAAATTAAATTATAATTTATTATAAATAAAGTGAGATAATTAGATTCACCTTCAAAGTTTGAAATTAAAATAATCTAAAGTCACGAATATAAAACGAAAAATTTACCAAAACGGCAGCGTTTTACTGTAAGTGCTAATAATTTCAAGCCCTGAATGTTATTGCCACTCCTATAAAATGAGGCCACTGAACGGGGTAAATATATAATGTAACCTTCGTCAATTTAGGGTAATTGCCGTAACTGTGAAGGGTAACTGAATTTTACCAAATTACGCCATATTGTCCTTTCATTAATTCATGACAAATGTTGAACACACCACACAGTACAACGGAAGGGGTTTTATAAAGTAGTGTCACCATTATCTAGTATATATAATACTAGATAATGGTAACAGATAATAGATTATACACACAATAACAGATCAATAATTCATACCATTGTCAATAAATCTCACAAGATAAAACTATGCAAGATTTAGAACAAATATTCTGAAAGAGTAGAACTTAGAGTTATTTACTGTCCATAATTTTTAAATATTTCGATAAAAATGTCAAAGCGACAATATTATATAATTTTTATATTATTACATTAATTACACTCAATATTGACGTTCTTATTCGTTTATTTGCAGTGACTGAAAAATGTGTGAATTTTAAAAATCAAGTAAAGGAAAAAATTGGGATAAAAGAAAGTTTGGTGCTCCTACATGCAGCAAACACGCATATTACACGAAGGGTAGACCTAAATAAACAGATTTGGTTCCCAATAACGATACAGTATTGATGAGATGTTTTGTTAATTAAATGTATTGGAAGAATACAAACTTTAAATAATTTCATTAAATACGCAAGCATTCCACATTAGTATTACGATGCATTGTGATTTAATAAACAACAGTTTTGTTATTTTTAGATTTTGCGACCAAGATTCATGTACGATGCAATATACTACATAATTTATTTTTATGTAAATAGCCAACAAGCGAGAAGACGGGCAGTCTACTGGTAAATGGTCACCGCCGCCCATGAACATCCTTAACAATAAATCGTATCACCGACTTTTAAGTTTAGAAGCTAAGCTCCCCCTTGTAATTGCTAACTTGACAGTACTGCAACCGAAACATAAAAATATAGTTCATTATTCTTTCTACAATGAGGATATTACCTAGTCAGACAAATAAATAACCCAACCACTATAAAGTATTAAATACTAAACAAACGGTCACACACTCACAGCCCAGCTCTAGGATTCTATGTGTTTAGAGTGCCAACGACGTACACAAATATGTCACAAACACTCATGACCCGAGAACAAGCATTTTTCTATTTCATAAATGTCTGCCTTAACCGAGAATAGCACCTCGGACTTCTTATTGGCTAGGATCACTTCTAAGTACGGTACGGGCTACAGAATCGTCAAAGTTGTATTGAAATTTTTTTTTTTTCTATATAAAATTCTTCTGTCTATCTGATTGAATGGACTAAACGGCTGGATCAATTTTTATGAAATTTTGTGTGTGTGAGCAACCGGGTCCCTGGAAGGGTTACATTCACAACTGGACCCGATAGGTGGTGTAGCTGTGTTCAACTTACAAAGAAAAATTAACATGTAATAACACAATCCAATACAATGTAACAATCCGTATTGGGGGCGGCCTAGAATACTCCCCCCAATCCCATGCTGGCAAAACAGGGTGCCGTAAGAGGCGACAGAAGCCAGCTTGCTTGGTGGTAGGGCTTCGCGTAAAGATTGTATTATCAGTATTATTATTAAGTCATTAATACTATTACTGGTATTATTGTCTTTCCGTGAAGCCTGCCTGGCTAGCTACCACCCTCCTGCTTGAGTCAGCCGCCAAACGACTCGTCGTGTTCCGGCTGGGGGCTTGAGAGCCAGATCTTTCTTTCTTACCTTCTCATTTCCTGCCCGACAACGCATCAGTGATACCATTGGTTTTGTAGCTCGTCTGCTCGTTTGTCGGCTATCAACATAAAAAAAAATACAATTACCCTCCTAGTTACAACAATTTCATTTAGTCAATCTTTGGGAAAAGCAAAGCTTTAAAATGGATGTGCAATTGCAATAAATATAATAGCGGAAATAAAAATAGAGCTAAATTTAAAAATATATGTATATATATAATCATTAAATTCAACACGCATATATAATTGCAATTATTTTATTAAATGAATAATGCAGCTCACTTTTAAACCCTTTAATCAATTGGTTTATTCAAAGTTAACACATTTTATCTTGTGTTAATATTACTGCCAACCGAGTTGTAAACATCCACACGGGTTACAATTTAAACATTTTGTGGTCGAACAACGTGCTGACGCGATGGATGGTCCTATGTAAACTTTGTCGCGGCTAGAAAGCGTAAATATTATTACAATATACCGAGCCTGCCGACATGGCAATGTGGCCGCAAACACTACTCTACACGTGTTAGGCCAGCTGACCAATATGCTCGTCAAAGGTTTGTTTGTGAGGGTCTGTTGGATAGATAGAGGAATTCTCTAATGTACTAGATATTGTACGTAATACGTACTAGATATGTGTATGTTACTGAGGGTTAACATATACATAAATGTATTTATTGATATAGTTAATTTTAAATTTAGTTCCGAGAATTCATCTATTTAGGCGGCATCGATGCCTGTAATCTCATCTGTTTACAAAATCTGCTTTATTCTAGATAGTCCTTACACAACTATTGACAGCGGGCCGCTTATACTATGAATATTATAAACATAAAAAATTGTTGCCTGCTCGCCTAGAGGAGTAGGATAAATAATAAATAAACATTTGCACACTCACACCCCCGCACTAAGATTCCCTTGTGTTGCGGGTGACATGAACATATACAAATATGACATTTCTAACACTCATGAACATCGGTGTTCCCGGCTACTTACGATGTGGGAGTCTTCAAGAGGAGAGTGAATAGGCTATTTATAAGTTAATGCGTTCAACATCTTAGACTTCGTCACCACTTACCATCAGGTGGGATCGTTGTCAAGCATTAACTTATTTTATATAAAAAAAAACTTGGTTTCTTAATGTAGGAAGCCAAAATAAATCGATTTTTATTTATACCTACATAATACATACATTTATTTCATTGGACGATCCCATAGGCCAGTTGGTAGTGACCCTGCCTGCAGAGCGAGAGGTCCGGCCATGTATGTTCTCGGGTCATGGGTATTTGTAATGTTATATTTGTGTATGTCCATGCCACCCGCAACACAAGGAATCCTAGTGTGAGGGTGTGAGTTCATTAACGTTTATTTATTACTAATATTTTTCATAAAATAAAGCAAAAAACTACTACTCATTATTCTCGTACACAATAAAACTACAAAACATTTCAGTAATATATGTTCAATTGACATCTTTTCAATTTTCACAAATAATGACATTATCATCATACCCATTTTGTCCCAGGCGATGCGAACGCTATTATTGGCATTCAATGAACACTCGAAAACACGGATAAATCATATGAAGGGAAATAAATAAAACGAACAGAGAAAAAGGTGGGTAAGCGAGGAGAATTTGGTAAAATTTACAGATCGTTTGTCTTCCTCCCCATTTCTTGATAGATGTCATAAAGGGGACACATGAAAATTTTTTCTCGTATCATCGAATAATTTGTTGAAGTTTCCCAGGTTAGGTCAAGTGTAAATGTGTTACTTTGAACTCTATTATGTGATCCATCCATCAATGTGAATTCAGCCGCAAAAATTTGTACCAACATACAGTAAACTGACGCTTATACTTTCGTATGAACAGATGTTTGTTTAAGCATTATATGTATGTACATATTCCTCTTTCTCTCCGAGATACTATAGAGCCTCGACGCATCCTCTTTCGTAAATTCTGTGGTGTATGTTGTGTGATGGATAAGCTTTAATTATAATTATAATTACATTAAATTATAATTGGTATTGCTGTTTTTTTTTTTGCATAAATTTTTCCCCCAAGTACCTCACAAGTGTTTCCCGACAGAGGCAAATAGTAATAGATAATTGTTTGTGACCGGACCATAAGTGTTAAAAGATTAATAATATATGTCTATGCAATACGCTACTAAAAAAATCTTAGAGTTTATTGAGAAGTAACGTAATAAGTAAGGGATTAAGGGAGGTAAGGGATACATGCCCAGACTACTACGAGGAACTAATACAGGGTCTACTTGTCAAAGAGAGTAAATATATCTAAAGAAACAGCGGTAAATAAGTATCAATTTCATGAAACGAGATCAAATCTCAACTACCGTGGTGCAAATAAACTATTAAAATGAAAGAAGATATTATGAAGAAGCTATTAAAGAATGAAAGATGGTTTTTACACTAATACCTACGTAAGTTAATCTCATCTTTTGCGTTTTGGTAACCATGTAATGACATTCATACACCGAGAGTACCTGTATCATCATAGTACAACGTCTGTTATCAACGACGTTTTTAGCTTTAGATTGTATTATTTAAAGTAAACAATACGGTTTTTAAAGTATCAACTATTGACATTCCGAAACGTAGGCCACACATGCTATGAGGAATCACTACGATCGGATAACATGGATTCAATTGCATCTTATAACGTATCTTATACCGTTTTCTACGATTTTGTTAAACGGTTCCCAAATTGAAACATGAAAATATGCTGACTTCAAATTACTATTGCAGATAATCGATAACTTTTAAATCCTGCTGATATAAGAGTATATCCATCAATACTAAAGGGTTTAAAGGACCCGCTTGCTTTGAATTTTAGATACTGAATTTTAAATGTGAATCAAATACTTTTTTATTGCAACATTTTTGGTGTGAAAGTAACTCCATCTATCCTTGAGTTTAACCTAATTGCTCCTGCGCGTGGAACATCCTGTTTAAAAACGAACTAGGCAATGACAACTAGGCAAACGTGTTCTTTATATTGGATATCACTGTAATAATCAATATCATATTTTGTTAGCAATTGAAAAATTAAAAAACTTTGATTAAATATCCATCATATTGTCCTCCAGACAGCGCATCTACTCTACCGAACATGATCATAATAAATCATTAGAAATAATATTATTACATGTATAGATACGAACTATAGATTAATCTACTCATTGCTTAAACGAACATAATATTAATCTAAACGTAATATGCGTTATTGACATAAAGTTAGCTTGTTTTTACATTAGTTTGGTTCTTGTTTTGCGGAATTCCCAAGTGTTTCATTGCTGCACGCACGAACCGACATGGTTGTTTACTTAAAGGTGACGGAATATACATAAATTGTACTTCGGAGATCAATAGCGGGAGTTTCGCGAAGCACAAACACGACCCGCTACTTAAACTTGTAAAGGCGTGTTCTGAACTAAAACGTTTCGTTTGTATGACGTAAGTTATTTTCCGTATAAAATATAATTTATTGTCATTTTACGTTTTGCGTTGGTATTGCGAGCGAGGCAGTGATTGCACTGCATCACCAAACGTTGATCCGGTGATAACTGAGAAGCCCACCGTATATTTTTAAAAAGTAAAATTATGCGATGTTGTACGAGTACAACACGATCCAATACGGTCTCTTGATACACTTTTCAAATCTTCACTCCTTTTCCACAAAAATAGTGAATGTAACTTTAAAAGCTTTAGTAGCCTTTGTAGTTCTAATAATATGCAGCCGCCTCTAGCTTTTATGATTTCTGACAGGCAAAAACGTTGGTATATATATATATATATATATATATATATATCAAATCTAGTTTCTGCAAGGCTATCACACAATTCTGCTTTCTTTAACACCCCATTATTTGTTACCTTTTTTGTTACCATTTTTATCTTCAACATGATATTGGCCAGCGATATTTATACGCTAGCTAGTGATAGCGCAAATATGCTTTGCAATGCATCGAAATCGAACTAAAAAACAAACAAAGAGAAGAGCCCGTACAACATAAACGTAAAATTGTTGCATACGGAACGTATTTGCAGCTTTCGTGTATAACATTACACATGATAAACATTTTGGTTAGTGTGGACGCGTCTTACGACTAAAATACAACAATGTAGTTCTTATAGGAAATATAATTAAATATACAGAAAGAATTAAATCCTAAAACGTAATCGCTGCCGCTGGGATATAATGAGTTTGATTCCTATAAAACAGCCTGGTGTGACGGAAAATGAAGGATGAAATTTGCACCAATCTTGAGGATTTGTTGTGTTCTGAACTACAAAACATTTAACGTAAGTAAAACTTTACTTCTACGGGAACGCTCGGGAACACCTTTTATGGACAGTGAGAGGTGTCGAGATGAAACATATATGAAAATATCATTACATCGAATTAAGTTTAATATCTACTTCTTATCCTTTTATAAAAGATTTATATATAAGAATTATTTATAATTCGGCTTTATAATTTACACTTTCGCGTAAAAATACGTTTCATATGGTTTCAAAACTTATAGTTATATCAGATAAGTTTGAAAATTCAATTAATATTCAACACATACAGGGCAAAAATCATTTCAAATTCAAATACATTTATTTGTATAAGTATCACGAATAAACACATAACTTTGTGCTTCTAATTTAGACACCGAAGAACGATCTAATAATTTGTTTAATTGCAGATGTAGCATTTGAATATTGTTCATACATTTTCTTCTGTAAAATAAACGCCTTCATATTCTCGCAGCAGGAGTTCTCTGGGTTATTGTTTTTAAATCGCCATCTATCATTAGTTGTTTCAGGTGTGTTTTGAATAATAATATCAGTTTACTCGTATAATTATTTAAAACCTTGACTATTTTTACAGTTTAACTTGACAACAAAACTTGGTACGCTTTGATACAATCAACTTTACTCAACATCTTACTCGCTTGCCTGTCTAGGACCGAATATCCTCCCATTCCATTCCCACTGACCAACACAATCTCCTTCTTCATTGTTTTTTTTATTATAACTATAAAATGTTCCGTTAACACTCTATGAATGTGATTTGCTTGTTTTTTGTTTCTAGATCCGTGAGATATGGCACCATCACTTAACGGAACCCATAAACTAATCACGCATTTTGTGACCAGATGAGATTCATCTGAATAATTTGGTTGTACATACATAAATAATTTTATGTTAATGCCTAACTGTGTAACAATGATAAAATAAAATGTATTTATATCGATAATGTTAATTGTGACATTTTTCATTACAGATATGTCTCAGTAATATTCGTCAATAATAAATGAATTTACAGTGCACCACGTTATCAATATCCGTCGGTAGACGCGACAATCGACACCTGAAGATTGTCGAGATATTATTAAGCTAGCACTGCATTGCACTAACAAAACCTTAGTTATCGGAAACTCCTATAAAACCGTTTATAATTCGAAATTATTCACGGGCTTAAGCACAGGCTCATAACATCATTATATTTCAGCCGAGAAAAAAGTAAACGATAAGATGGAAAACCTGTATCCCTGTACCCTAAACAAACAGAGAGGTGTACTTTGTTTGTGCCATAAATTCTACTTAGCCGCAAACTTCTGTAAAATATCCTTGTTTACTACATTATCTCTGACGACATTAGCCATATTTCTATTCCGCTAATGACAATTTCCATATAATTATATTGTTAAGAGAATTTAACCCATAAGAAATTTTACTGTTGTTTTTAAGATTGCGTACAACCAATAAAATACGAAATCATTTTAGAGCCTTTTAACTGTGAAAATTTTAAAGTTTCAACATCCAAACGTACCCCTAATTATTAATTGATCACTAAGGATATTTAAAAAACTGAATATACTCGCAGGTATACACCCATATTATTTGAGTACAAAAAACTGAATAAAACTATGCAATTTATAAAAACAGACCGGTACGTCGCTACCAAATATTTTCTCGTTACAACAAACTGATTCGGAAAATCCTTATAACTCATTGATTCCTCATTATACATTACTCTGAAGCGAAACGAGGGTGGTTTACTAGTACATGAAATAACAGTTCCAAAACCAGTTTCGCGCATATTTGTACATGAAACAACTTTGTAATTGACACATGTTGTTTTAATAGATGTGCTCAGCACTTTCTTTCGCCGTTTTTCTCCTTAAAGAAGCTTTAAGAAACTGTAGTAGAACCAATAAATGATGGGCATAAGAGTATTTGCAAAATACCTAAATGTTTAAAACATTTTGAATTTGCTATCTACGACGTAAAACATGGCACTTAGTTTATTGACGTCGTATTTGAGTGATAAAATAAAAGGGGTTAGAAAAAAGAATTCTAAATTACCGGTAACAAAGACACTAATGGGTGTAACACAAAGCTCTATTTTTGGTCCTTTTGTTTTTCTAGTACATATGTATCAATGATTTAATTGGTATTAATTAACATGTACATAAACATGCGAAGTTAAACTATGTGCTGATGAATATGCTTCATTAATATATAGGACTGAAATACAATACAATTACATAATTTTGATAATGTTAAGTTTATTTACTTTGCATATTTTCGTAGAGTTGTTACGTTTTTGTAGGGGAAACAATGGTAGTAACCAAATATTTTTTCATCGAAATAACTATTTGGGCTATTAAGAACATAAATGCGTGAAAATTCAAAGTAATTGTTACAGTAATTTCTCAATATAATATCTGTCTATAGTACCTAACTCTTTTTGTTTTTAAGCAAAATAATAAAAGTCACTTCAACTTCTTCAACTTCAACTTCAAACTTCAAATTCCAGAAAGAAGAAGAACGCATCATTTGATTACGTCCTGATACTGCCTGTCTAAAGGTGCTGCGATCTTTTATGGGAATGATTGATCTATACTACAATAGAGCCTGAAAATTAATACGTTGCTTGCCTTTATAATTGATAAAGATGAATGGCCATAATTATAGTATAATTTTTTTCTTCGTGCAGTTTGCGTCATAAAACGTCGGAGCGGTGAAGCGAGTATTTTGCTCTCTCTCCCACTCACGGGCCTTATGGGCGGGCATAGTGATGCGCATTATTGTTGTCGATAAGCGTTATCGTTAGTGTATTTAGTTTTGTCATTATGTGGGATTGTGATAACAATGAAAGAAAAATAGATAAAACAACGTATTTATTAAAATTAGGATAATAATGATTTAAAATAAATTATATTAAAAATTAATATAAATACTTATATCTAAGTTTAAATTGAACAGCAAAAAAGATAATAATGATAATAACTTATAACTTAAATTTCAATCTAAAAGTATTTACATTAAAATTCTACATCAGAGTCATCTTCATACATAACATAACAATATCGCAGCACCCTTTGTATACCGCACCGCCGCCGTGCACCTGCCTTCGATGACTCACTTGTTTTTATCGGTAATGGCGTTGCGCCCGCGCAACACGCTCACCGCCCTAGCCGGCTTATCTATTATGACCCAAATTGCACGGAGAAAAAATTATACTATGGCTGTAACCAGTTTCACTTAGGTCACATAATATTACTATAGCCAATATGTATTCTTTTTAAAAGATGTGCAGAGGAGTTTTTTCTTCACCATATTACAACACCTTCCCGAAACAGTAATAAAAGTAACAAATAATACATGCGTAGGTAGATGTGACACTTGGATATATAAACGAATTTGACTCGAATTTGCAGTTCTGTCAATATAGGCTTTTAGTATAATCTTTTTTTACAAATCTACTTGTGACTTTTACCAAATCTGAAACTTGGTATGATAAAATAAGCATAGCTGTTTCTTTTGCATATTACTCTTTTTAACAAAAGGCATGAACTATTGTTTCCATTTGGGAATTTGGCAGCTAGAATATTATCGTTGTGCCCCAATTAGGAGTAAGTCGGCAAAATATAATATGTGGGCAAATATTGACAAATACCTAATTAACTTCTAATGTAAAAGTCTTGTATGCTGTCGGCAAAGATTAGGGTCACTTCTCACGAAAAAAAATTATAGTAAGATATTATTCAACTTGTTTCGTAGTTATAAAAACTTTGCCTGGCTTTATTTTATACATTGGCTTTATTGACATTGGTATAAAATGTATACTAATTAGAAAAAATAGAATGGTAACATGACGAATCTATTATATTTTTTTTTTACATCTTTTTTAAAAAATACAATGTGGATAGGCTTTGCTATTACCATAGAGGCTAAAACAGATTTTTAGGAAAACTCT
Organism: Megathymus violae; assembly: GCA_003671415.1. Classification (NCBI taxonomy): domain Eukaryota; kingdom Metazoa; phylum Arthropoda; class Insecta; order Lepidoptera; family Hesperiidae; genus Megathymus; species Megathymus violae. Next base: position 1,874,030 of record PDGT01000021.1, read on the forward strand.
TACTTATCTGTAGTGGTCTGACAAGCTAAATTTCATTTAATATGATATAAAATTTAGGTCTCTATGATTTAATATCTAGAATAGGTATTTTGTATTAAAAAATTGGATGTAATCCTGTAGTATTAGAGACAAAAGTTAGTTAATTATAATTAGTTAACATTTTAGATGCTTATTTCTTAATGGTAATAAATACATATGTCTCTAACTCACAGACCTCCAGAAACCAAAGAAAAATATAAATTAGGTTAAAAAAATATTTATAAACTGCGTAACATTTTTAGGTCCAGATATGATTTTGTAACGTTAAGATTATGAGATTACTAGGAGCGAAATGAAAGTGAGTTACGTAGTACATTATGCAAGGCAAATAGAATTAGATTATTAGCTGAACTTACGTAAGGTTCGCCTAAAGTAGGACAACGCCTATTAATTTGGCCGTAAAGCTAAATTGATTCTAACAAACTTGTGCTGTCAATAAATTCTTAAAAACGCAGCAGATCCTTATTCCGGATTAATTGCTTACTTCTATCTTATTTATATACATCCCCGTATTAGTAGTGGTAAGGGCTTACATAATTCTTAATTCATTTTTTCAGTAATTTATTAAAATTCATGTTCACAGCATATAATTGTTTTAAAGATCGGTTTTCCTTTCTATATAAATTACAAATATATGAACCGCAATAACTGCACAAAAACAAACTTTTGTTAAATATTTATTCTTGTTATATATACCAACAAATAGAGAGACAGACGCATAGAAAAAAATTAAAAAATATATTTAATGTGAAAAGTCCATCACTTTACATTTTTATTGTTATTGGATATACCGATATAAATTTATTAATAAAAACAGGAGTTATTTTTTTAATTGTTCACGAAAATGTCATTTTTCTTAGCGTTCTTTATATTTTAGCTGTCGTTGTGTTGGTGTATAAATATTGTAGTCTAGCATTAAGCAACAAGCGCGCCATTTGTACCATGATATATTTTATTTTGGGTTAAGTAAATACGGTTAAATAAATGAAACTATACGAAGTTATTACGGTTTTAGCTTGATCACTCATTTCTATAGCTCCATTAGTTTCAGAGCTTGCTATTTTGTTACATATGTTTGTTATTTAAATATAATCACTGAATATTGAATTGCTAACAAATACGTGTCCATTATAATAACATTTAATGCATCGTTTGCATAATGTTTATTTATGAATTTTGCATTAGTATATCCACTGAACACACAATTATCACTACACAGAATAATAAGCTGTTTATATGAATAGCACTAGACCACAATCAGATTTCAAATATTTATTTCATTTTATACACTTATATCATGTTAGCTAGATTTAAAAATGGCACTCCATAGATAAAATAGAGATGATTACAGAAAAAAAAAAACATTTAAATAAAAATAACAATATATATAAAACATTAAATTAACATTTTCCATTAAATTACGGTAAAATATAAATAAATAACGTTAAGATTTTCGTTTAGTTTTATGTTGAATTTTAAAATAAGGACGATTATTACATAAATATATATTTTATTGTAGTTGCGTAGTGTCAAAACCAAAATTAAAAAAAAATTGTATTTTTTTTTTTATTTTTCCTTAAGTATCTTTTAACATAATATTTTATATCAGACGAGCATTATGTTAGTGATGACTGCCAAGCATGGACATCCGTGTCACTGAAGCATCACTGAGGAATTGTTGGCCGATATGGGAGCAGAGTATCTATTTAATACTGACTTACAGTCACTCCGACACTGCAACCCAAAGATGTAATGATATTACTTCTAAAAGGAGGATAGTATCTTCCCAGGAAGTAAAAAACAATACCATGACTCACAAGTTGCTTCCGGTTTAAAATTAATACTGGCACAGTGCCAAACGACGCTTAGAAGGTCACCATAGTTACCTACCCCCATAGTCTCATTCGTTGCTTGTTTGCGTGCGCCACGAGCAGAGAAGATCGGTATAATCTCAAAAATTGTTTAAATATAAGTTTTAATATCACAAAAAATAATTGTGTATTTCTTGTAACGATCTATTTAATCTGTCACATAGTACACTAGACAGAAAACTTGTTATATTATAAAGATTTACTGTAAATATCATTTTTTTTTATTTCTTTGTTCAAAATTGAAACGGACAGATAGATAAGAAAGTAATTATAAGAGTTTTTTCATTGAACGGACGAAACCCTAAAATCGCATTGACTTTTATGTCTTATCAACATAACAATGATACGCGTGAGTGTGTAAACGTTTATTATTTATTTATTTATTATATATACCCTGCCGGCCAAAGAGAACCTCGGTAGGAGCAGGCAAAAAGGTAACAAACATGTTTATTATGTTTCATTTATCATCTAGTGCAATACAGTAAATTTAATTATTTTTTACTAAGTACAGTTTTAAAATACTCATCAAAATAATATTTGCCACTCAAAAAGTGATGAGAGACATCAACATCTTTATAGCTCTCATAAAACAAAACGATATTGGGGTCCCTACTTTATTCCTCTGGAACAAATGTGAAACAATTTGATTATACGCTCTTTGATGGCTATTCGTCTTTTCAATTGTTTGATGTTTGATAATCTTATTGTATGTATTTAATGAAATTTTCATACGTAACTTGTATACACTTACAAAGAATCTTAAGAATTGTACTTTAAAATCTTATATAAGTTTTTCTCATTACGTACAGTGTCTACAGTTATACGTACATTGTGTACAGTTATTTGCATTTATTTCGTTCAATTTTTAATTTGTACGATATGCTACTTTATCCTTCAATAGTCACCAGATTTAGTGAGGATCACGGCATATTTATGACATGAATAGTTATATAAATGTTTATCCCATGAATAGTTAGTATAAGAAATCTATAAATACGTTAGGTTTCATAGAACCTCGAAAATTGACGCGCTAGTAAATAGGGTAAAATTATATCGCACCTGAGCGATAACTATCGCAAGAAGCGTTAACGACATATCGTTTATGAAGGAGGATTTAAAATTGGTGTTTTGGATTCGAAGCTGATATTTTGAATTTGGTTGCACTGATTTCATCAAACTGCGTATTCAACTCCTCAGTTTTGATACTATATTTGTAGGTACTGTTTGTTAACTTAAATTTTTTTCAGAGTGAATAAGAGCGAGCCGCTGGTAAATAATACAAAATACAGTGATCACTACGGTACTTCGTTTTAAATGAAAATAATTTATCTATTAGTTAGCTAAATCAATTAAATTAATCTGTAATGAGTGACCGCTTCCAGCAAAATATTATGAACGTTACCATTATTCGTGCGGCGCAGTTTGTTCGTGCTTGAACTGACCACACCAATGACAATGGCACCGCGCTTCCTTAATAGCTAGCCCAGATGCCAACGGCATTAATTTATTGCTTCTTTATGATTGTTATACAAGTGTGACCAGGACGAGTCGTTTCTATGATGTTTAAAACTAATTTTTATGATGTTTATGATGTTTAGTTTATTAATGATCCCTAACAAAGTTCATCTTCAAGTCATGACGGGATCCATTTACAAATAACCCTAACCCAAATAGGTTAAACAAATTTCCTACAAGGTTGATATCAAACGCTTGACGCCGTATCGACTTGAAACTTTGCCAATATGTAAATAGTTATGATGACTTAACAATATTATAATACCACGGAGTACTTTGTAGCCGGATCGTTTGATACAGCAACAACGTAAGTATATGTTTCAATTTTAAATATAATACAGTGAGACATTCTCGCTTTCCATGCACTATTTTAGGTTGGATTCATCCATCCTTGTATTTAAGTCAACACGCTCTGCTTACGGTGTACCCTAAATAAAAGACGAAGCCATAGCGCGATCTCTGCTATTGAAGGTTGCTGGCAGCTCCGGTACCGGCGTAGAGTACAAGGAGCAATCACTGGAGGCGCTAGGTAGCAAAAGACGTTTAATACGAAAAACAATATCCAGCAACAAATAAAATTTTTGAATGCCTTTTATTTATCGCTAGGAAATTTGTTAATGTTAAAGAAGCAGGAGTCTAATTATTAAATACAAAATATATGATGATGTTGTTTTTAATAAAATGTTGATTATCTAAAATCTGGTTGTTATTATATATTTATTTAACATAAAACAATACAATCTCGGTCTACCCTCATCAAGAGTATGATCTGCACTACTCTAAGGGTCTATACCAACCAGTGTAATCTCGTGGACACTGGTGCATGGAGGTAGAGTAAAGACCTGGTGGTCATACCATCAATTGTGGTCAATAATTGGCTTACAATAAACAAATATATTATGCGGGTAGCTATTTAAATTAATTCATTTAAAAGTACAAAAAATATGACTATTCCGCATTATAAACGTTTTTAAACATAACCCTGAAAAATAAACTGCCACCACCTTATATTGGAGTTTGATGTACTAAAACTTCAAAAACAGTATGATAAAGACGGAAATTTTAATGGATTCTTTAAGCTGCTATATTTGGTGAAAAATTAAATAGGGTCACTATGACGTGTTAAGGAACTTTCTCGTATTGTTCCAAGGTCATAGTTTTCAACTAATGCAATATTTATGGAGCAGGCTGGTGACCTCGAAATCACATTAAGCGTTCTATGACAAATAATAAAGATAACACGCTGAGCTCTGCCTCTTCGATATATCGACAAGGCTGTTTACATCGTATAGTAGAATTGCAATCAAAGCATGTAAGTGCTTATTGTTTTAGAAACAGTTAAATATTAAGATTTTTAGGATTGTAAACGGCAAAGGGCGACAAGTGGGTTGATAGTAAATAGTCATTGCCTAATATGCAGATCAGTACCCAATGAAAAACTAAAGTATACCAGTCAAAAAGAAAACTTAGCGCTTGATCCTTGTTTCACTGATGGTAGCTTTCAGTAGCTAATAATTGCCACGCCTAGCGTCCTCGTTGTTTATGTATCAATTTTATATAACGTAACGGAGTCAATACATGCAATTAAAAAAAATGCAAACCATATAAAAACGATGAATAAATTTTGTAAACATCGTAAAAACAAACAAATACGGAAAATAGAAAATGAATTCCAGTTAATGCATTACAATTATGTGATGAAACAATTGTGTAATGCAAAACCATACCAAAACTAAGCACCAAAGTTGCAAACATCGTAAAAAAAGCCATTGTTCGCACGTTCTCATATGTAATGTATTCGTCGTGTCTGACCGTTGTTAAATGCCCGTACACTTTGCACTTTACTGGCGGGTCGTGAACCAGGATCGTAGGTGCGGACTGTTGCTTAGGGGCTGGCAGCATTTTTTTTAATTTTACGTATATTTAAAATTTTAAGCTATCAATATTCGGATTGTCCAGTAATCTCAGCATCAACCCACACTAGATCAACTTGGTGGGATGCCCTTCAAGCGTATTCAATCACGAGATATTAGTGCTACAGAGTCGCGATCATGTTACTCGAGTACCGTTGAATACAAATAATGAGCAATAAAAAAACAGTGGGTAATATTAAATAAATAACACCTTTTTAGATTGAGAAGATTGTTTCGTTCATACTAATTTTGGATAAATATATTAATGCGTGTACTTCATGTAACTAGTTACACTTATTTGACATGAATTCAACATTTCAATTAAATTTTGCGCAAGGAATGAAGAGAAAAGTACAAAGAGTATAAAGTATATAATATATAAGAGTATAAAGAGATATAAAATACTCGTTCTGCGGAATCAAGTGATAATTAATTTTAATACAACCTAAGTATAAAATTCGAACCCGGGTCACCCGTGAGACTGACGTTTTGACTATTAGCCACCAATTCTGCTTTAAACAATCTTTAGTTCTTAAGATTTCCTAAACGATTTAGAACTTTACATCAATTAAAAATTCCGATATTTTTCTTATAACGCCTAATAATAAACAAAATTTGAAAACTGATATTCATAACACGAAAAAATCGTCAGAAACTCACATTTTGCTTACTAGAAAATAATCGTAATTCGAAACTAAAATCCGCCAACGAAGCCCTGTACTATACTCAATGGTAGTTGAACCGTCACGCTCCTTGTTTCACGGATCCATTAGGTAATTGCAAAGACTATAGTGCTATTCTACTGGCCCTGCTGTTATACTGTGATAAATTTGCACAAAATGGACTGCACTTTTAAGTAATCAAATAATGTAATGAGGTAAACGAAATATACATTTTCTATGGCAATATTATTTCATTCGCCGGAATATTTAAGCAATTGTTTGCTTACTTGCACCGTAAAGGGTAAGAAAGTAATCTTGTTAATTCGTCCAAGTTACCGTTCTGTTCGTGGTGCACCTTGCTAAACAACCAACCAGGCAATTGCGCTCCGTCCCCCGCTCGAGGTCACTGCCATCCAGCTCTATCCAGACTGTACTCGTGCATGGTAAGGTTCTTTACCTTCCTTTAGAACCAACCGTTGAATATTTTTAATGTGATTCAGTGACAGCATCGACGAGCCTGTCGTTTCTTTGCTCTATTCTACCATCAATGCGTTGATGATGCATTTTTGGTATAAAAGTTCATGAACGGCGGTGATTACTTCAGATGGCCGTCTGTTTGTTTATCAGGTACATGTATACCCTAAAGACCGACATTATTCGTATTATATTAGATTTTTATTAAAGAATAAATGTGATTGCGCAAATTCAGTGATGTAATTTAGTTCAGTATGTCCATTTTTTAAGGGTATTAATAATATTGCTATGTTTTAGGTGTTATCTTGTAGCTGTTGCTTCAAGTAACTTAATTAAATTTTGTATTGTTTTAACCACCTATCTTAGGAAATCTTAAAATATTTAATAAATAAGAATATACTGAACGCTTAATTTAAAATTGTGACAAATTGTTCCGAGAACGAGTAATATTTGTAAATATCATATAAAAAGATTACCAATATACAAACAAATTACCCTATTGTAACAATTATTGTCATCACCTTTATTACATCAGTCTTTCTAGTAGAACTTTTCTACTAAAACGAAGTACGATATTCAATTAGTTTAAATTCGCAATCTAGGCTGCCCTTGTATTAAAATTTCATTATTTATATTTACTGTTAGTTGCTATTTTAATAAAATCATTGCTTTTCATATAATCAATTTATTTAACAAAAGGGGTTGAAGTTGAACTATCTTTATAATTTCATATAAAAACGCCCACACTCTCGGTTTCGATAAATTTAGTCATGAATTAATTTAGTATAAGCCGAGTACCGCTCTATTTAATATAAACACAAAACTTAAATTTAGAATAGATGGCCAAATATCTGCATGAAAATTATATTTACAATTTTAACAAACAGAATTAATTTACCACTTTCTTCTACGTCGGCAAAACTTATGCGCAAAGTACGAATAAAAAAGCTAAGTTGGTGAACATTGTTTTAAAAATGTATATTTAAACAGTGGCAAATAAAGATTTAGTTCTGTTTTAGTGCAAAGGCGGCATACGTGAGCGACAAACAGGACTGGACAGGTTACGGAAACATCATAGAGAGGCTACGGCTATACTTAACCTACGTTGTCGCATAGATCAGTTTCCACGAGGAGACGCGACGCATTGTAAGTTTGGTAGGACCTAGTAGGTGTTCAAAATATGAATTGTATTGTAGCATAGCAGTATACTTACCCTTGGTGAGAAATATACTGAATTCGCATAACTAACTTCTTCGATTAAGACAACGTCACATGTAATACTGCATTTGCATGCGTTACGACTTGTCACTTCTAGTCCCTCATGTCGTCGTCGCAGAGTTAACTCTCTTACGTGTGTAAGTGACAAAGAATATTACAACACTACCCTGCCCCCGACAGGACGAGCAAGGGGGTATTTTTTCACGAAGCGTTAAATTGAATTGAATGAAATTAACATAATTATAAAATATACTGTGTCATTTTATACTTTGCATTTTATTACAATACACTACAAAACTCCTTATTGTAAACCAAAAAATCAGCAGCCTATATAAATCAGTTGCAAAGATAAGGAGACGATATACAAGGGAGTTGCTTAAGTGTAATAGGAATCCTACAAAAAACAAATCCCACCAAAAGTATTTCATGTAAAATATATTTAATTATCAACTTCTTAATTATTTACTTGTAAACAATTTCCCGGCCGTCGCACAGACAATCCCATGAACTAATAATAAAACATTAAGTCTTATGTGTCATGCAATAGTCCTATCAAACGGCCAAGCTATACATAGGATTCAGGTTTTGTAGAGTTAGGGGCTTGGGTCTTCAAGAGATCTCATAACTTTTTAACAGAAAAAGCGATATAAGTTTGTTTTCATGCTTGAGAACTAACAACTTATTGTATTATTCTATAACTTTTATTTACATATAAATAATATTCATAGTATATAGACGTATCGTGTGTGTGAGTGTGTGTGTGTGAGGATATTACACAGTCGTTAAATACGTCGTTAAATTTAACAAGCAACTTCAGAAACAGTAGCGCGTTCAAAGGCTTTGTATACACATAACGCTATAAATTCGAAAAAACACTATAAACTTAAAGCTTTATCTGAGCTGTATCTACGTTTTGCCAGCAACCCGACCATAACTTGCTTCGGGAAATATAATCCTTACTTTATGAATCGTACAAAAGTATCTGAACTGAGGTTTACAGGGACCACATTACAAATAAAAATTTTAGATTGATTAGGAATAATTTATATGTTTAAAATTAGCAAGTTCTTTGTATTTATTGGTATTAATTTGGATTTTAAATGACCAGGAAATTTAGGCCTATCCAAGCTATTCTCTTCTACTCGTGGTGCATCCTGCACGTAGAGGTCTGTAGGTTCTGTATTAACCACTTTAATAATGATGGTACTCGTGCATGGTGGTAAGATTTATTGCCCGCCACTCGCCCTTTAGGACTGTGAAATACGTTAACGAGCGAATTCCTCGTTTCCATCTCCATAATCGAAGCATCGGTACCAACGACGCTTGTTACCGTTAACCACGCACGATCAGGTGCCCCGTTTACTTTTTGTCGGTTATAAACGTTAAAAAAATGTACATCTCGCCGGAAGTGAAAGTACTCAGCATTATGCTACGAGGTAAAAACCACACCATCTGTAATCTGTAAACCACGCCTGTGGTGAAAAGAACAAAACTCCGCATTACGCTACGGTGTTCAGAAACCGTAATCCTAATAAAAACCTCGTGTTCTGACAGTGGATCTTAATAGAACACTTACTGATGTGTTATTTGGTGAAATTACCGGTGAAAATATTGTGCACAGACATACATTGTCTAGCACAGATAATCGAACGGATTACGTATGTTTTACATAACGCTAATAGTTACGGCGAGCGTTTTGTACAAGGCAGATAAAATGTCATATTATACTTTAAAAAAACTATATTTTCGTATGAGCTACACCCTGCGATGACAGTTTATAAACATATGTTCATACGTTGGTGATGAAAATATCGAACGACCTGTCTGAAGAACCACATTCACATCATTGTATTTATGTATTTGTGAGACGATGGTGCATTGGAATGGTATTCAAATGACGTTTTGAAAACTGTAATGAGGTACACAATATCAACCTTTGCATTACCGCACGATTTGGAAACACTGAACATTTTAAAATGTAACATTACATTTGCAATTCAATTTCCAATACATCCATACATTCCATTTTTCAGTTTGGTTTATTTTTTATAAACACTTTTCACTATGATAAGCAGTCCTGGAAAATGATGCAGCGAGAAATTTCTAAGGAGAATATTTTCTACTCACAGTTACTGAGAACGTTTATGATTTAATTTCCATCTCACGTTCAAGCCCTTTTATCTTCACAATGTTTGCTAACCAGCTATTTACATCGCCACAGAAATTATTATGAACATTTTGTTATGAGTAAATGATGTATTAGGTGTGTTATTAGCTATTTCTGTTAATTTTAATTGGTTTTTAATCATAATTGCCTGAACATCACAAGGATAAAATAAGGTAAAATAAAATATTTATGAAACGCCTGAAAAAAATCGCTACCAACATTTGTGTCGGATATGAATATACCTAATGTATTTATTTACTAAACTTAACTATAATATTTATTGACACGAGATCTGCAAAATAGAAAAATAAAATGAAATACACTGAACTTGTTAAATTTAACCAGCATTTTCTACAGTTTGCTTGTGTAATGTGTCAGGTCAATTTAATCCTCTGGTTCGTTTCTCTGTAGGTGCCAGACTTATACTTGCCTCGCGTACGTTATTCACGCGACTCAACGAACACCGTTAGTTAAACAGCAGTTATAGATATTGTTAAGATTTTCTCTTTATTTACATCCACGTTTTTCTACTACGCTATCTAAAAGCAAAAAACTTGCAATTTTAATCAACGGAACCGTCTTCAAGGTGAAACTGTAGTGTTACGTGGTGTTAAGGAATTACAATTTATCTAAATGTAGAATTTGCGGTTTTTTTTAGGAAACACGCCGGTTTACTTTTAGTTAATCTGACAAAAGACCTAAGCAAGATATTTTTCTAATTAGATACTGTATAATTGTTATGATTAAATAAAAACTTATTAAAAAACAATGACCAAACAGTCTTCACACAAGGAAAATAGATCATACGCTTGCTTCTTATTTATGGTGAAAGTTGTATGAAAAATATAAATGGTGTTCAAAAACATAAAAGAAAATAGTCTCGGTGTAGCTTCTTCAAAATTTTTTTCAAAATCAGTACAGTTGCCTGAACAGTAAAATAATAACGAAAATCCTCATTACTATATAGCGGAAACGTTCAAATTATTAGAAGAACGTAAGTATTTATCATGCATGGTGCAGAAATATTGTTTTTTCTGTGGATATAAAGAAGGAGTTGGTTAGTTTAAGATATGAAACAAAAAAAGAATCCTAGAATTACACCTTTGACAAATATTAAACTATTTGATCTGACTCCGATAATTTGAATTGTGATCAGACTTGCGAAGGTTGAAAATGAAACGTAAACAGTTATTAAGTAGGCGCACTTATCAAAAAGTTCTTCATTTAAAACCGGGTAGCGCACATCACCATAACCAATAATACACAAGACTGCACTAGCAAAACTTTAGTACTATACAGCAGGAATTTTGTTAGACTGTATGTTGCATGAAGTTCATCGGCATAAAGATGATGATGATGAGTGGTGATAGAGCTGATAAACAACGAAAAAACAAAGGAGATATTATACCGCCTTGCGGAACGCCATCATTTAGCTCAGCCAAGTCCGAGAATTATTACTTTGGGCGTTCATTGCTGAAGATCGCGCAAACAGGATATAAATCACTCAAGCGCAGATGGTGCAAAATTAAAATGAAACAAAATGGAAAGAAGGATTTCGTGGCTGACTGTGTTAAAACCATTTAAAAAAAAACATTTACACACTCACACCCCCGCACTAGGATTCCCTGTTTTGCGGGTGGCATGGACATACACAATTATCACATCACAAACACCCATGACCCGAGAACAAACATTTATCTGTCACATAAATATCTGCCCCGGCCAGGAATCGAACCCGGGACCATCATCCATACCCACTCTCATATCATCTGTAACCTTAATAAGAGTAGTAGTAGTACAAACACCCAAACCGAATCCATACTGATACTCAGTAGATTATGTTAATGATTTACTTATCTACATAACCATACAAAACTTAAAAAAGGAAAGAAAGAATAAAGATTGGGTGATAATTATTTGCAATTGTGGGGTTAACATTCTTGGAAGAAACGGTACAAACGCCTTTTTCAGAGTATAAAGTATTGACCCGATAGTAAAAAATAGTTACTGATAATCTACATAATCATACTTCAATTGTACTTTTTCGTTCCCTGTCTGAAACTGTATAGTGTATAAGATCAAAGCCTTCCTTAATTTCTACAAGAAACTTACGTCATCGTTATACAAGGGTTGCAAGCAATTGATTTTAATTGAAAATTTCGTAACAAATACATATAAAACTCGTTTTAATTAAAGCCGATACATAAATAAGGCTCTTTGAACATCCAAATGGCGCATTTAGCTTTTGGTTAGATTAGTTTGCTTATTTAGAGTTTCATTTGTTGTAATCTGGGATTTGTAGATTCACATAGACTCATCATTTAGTGAATAATACAAATTGATATGCCTCTTACTTTTAGGGTTGTAGAGATTTAATGCGGTTGTTAGGTTTCTTTTTTACTGGCATCCGAACCTCGTTTAGCTTATTTATTTAGAAAATAATATTTTATTAACCGTAAAATCACTGTGAGTAAAATTATTATCACAGCCCGTATCTGTCCCGGTGGTGGTGTATGGAACTTCAACTCAGAAGTTCCATAATAAAAGCGGCAAAGACCATAATACCCCATTCCGGTAACGTGGTAGACGTCACAAACTATTAGGCTACATTGCCTCTTAATATCAGATGGAAGAGTAGTCAAACACTAATTTATGATAGATAAAAAGTACTTGTAAGTAGAAAGAATATGACAGATAAAATTTTGTTTTAACATTTCGCTATGAGAGAAGTTGTAAATCTAAATTACTAACAAAGTATTTTTATGCTAAAAGCACATTACAGACAAGCTATAACAAGTTTTTCTTCTCAATTCGCAAACCTCAGGCCCTTGGGGTCCCCAAGCCGCGTCTTACGACACCCATGGGAACACAGGAGAAATCCTTTACTTCGAGCATTCACAACTGTTATCAGGACCTTGATTTAATAGGGCAATCTACGTAGATGGAAATTGTGAAAATAAATCATTGAAAATGTATGCCCAAACAATTGGAGTAGTATGGTGATTTAGTATATAACGTTGTAACATTAAAATTATATAATCTTAAGGATCGCAAAAGCATATTTTGATATAGTCAAATTCGAGAAAAAAGAATTTCAAAATTTATATATCCAGTATATTATGAAGATATTAGATTTCGGTTAAACCTATTGTAGACTTATTTTTATTTTGTATAATATTTATATATAGACATTAATAAAATAGCCTTTATACGTTGATCGTAGATTTCTTTCATCAGTCCTTAAAACATTAACAACTTTGAAACAAATTTCTTGTATGTCGTCAAAGTATTTATAATTTTTTTATTAAAAATCCCTGAACCACAACATGTTTCGAAATAATTTGTGATGAAAAAATTTAATGAATCAATTTTCAAAGATGTGTAAGTTATGCGAAATGTGAAGACTGACTGCTGACTGTATTGCTGTGTGTGCAAACCTATTCGATCACTTCCACTCGATTATGGCTAAAGATTTTCCACAAGTGTCCAAAATTTCCACAGTTGCCACGAACCTAACACACTTAATCGTTCACTTCATAACCTACTTCAGTTTTCATTTTGATGTTCCCAGCCGTAAACTCTTGATATTTCAGCCACCTCTGATATTTTATTAAAATTAAAGTCAGTGTCTCTCAAAAATTTTCCCCTAAGTGCAGTATCTTTTACACCGCTTATTAAATGAGATCCTTGCACATCTCGTAGCGTTCAAATACGTATTGTTCCCCTGATTTCAGTTTCCGTTCGTCACGAGCGAAAATTTATGCCATTACTTACATAGAAAAACATTTCTAAATGCTCCTTACAGCTGTTACACTTTTGTGATTTTTTTTTGTGAATTTGCAATGGTTATATCGAATTGAATTTGAATTTGTCGTATACTTCTCGACACTTGTCGCCGATGGATGTCGATTTGCACTTTATTTTCCTTTCTTGATAAGTCTCATGCCTTGTTTTAAATTATAAAGGCTTTCTTCCAGCTGTTTCATTCTTTAGTTAGGTTGCCCGACCAAAAATTTCGAAGATTTTATTTGATAGAGGTTTCAATAACGATTTAATTTTTTCTCCTTAAAAATAGTTTTTTTTCTTTTGTTCCATCACATTGCAGCCTAGTGTTTATTGAAATGTCCGCCAAGTTTCCTATATTAGTAAACAATGACTATGCAACAGTGTCGGACTATTAACATTATACTGCGATGTCTAAAATACCTATTAAAATGTCCATTCTCACATTATGAGATTTTATGAATATACGGTTTGAAATATTGCTTTCGTATTTATACTAATAAATAAAATTGGATTGTCTTTTTGTAATATTAAAATAACCGCTTTTTACTACATACATATGAATGTATATACGGTACATATACCAAAATAACATTTTTACAATTTTCGTCGTCTGTCTGTTTGTTTCGGCTAATGTCTGAAACGGCTGATACGATTTTGACGGGACTTTTACTGGCAGGTAGCTGATGTAATAAAGAGTAACTTAGGCTACTTGCATTTCTACTAAATAACTTTTTTGTTAAATTCCACGTAGACGAAGTCGCGGGCACAGCTAGTAAGTAAATAAATCTGGATTTTAATTAGCTCAACTGTAGAATCCAACGGTTTGTTTGTGTCAAGTGAAAACAGTGTCAAGCTTAGTGCGTGAAGATGTCGTTAGTGTCATGTATCGTAATATGGTAGCGAAAAAGGCGAAACAGACTAGACGTAAGGTTAACAGGCTCATCTGTCATTGGTCTCTATTTGTTATTGGTATTTGTCCAGTGTCAACTGTCAAGAGTTTCTCCCCATCATCGCAGTCTAACCGTGACCATGATCCATGTAATTAGACAAATGACAAAGGTAATAAGTGCCCCTAACAGATAAATTATCCTGTGCTAAACATAAAGAAATATATATACGCTACATACATTTTGGAGTGGCATAATCGTATTTGGTTGGTGCTATGTTGAATACAGATAATAAATATACAAGTAGGTATAGGTAAACGCAAATATATGTTAAGCATTGAGAAAAGTAAATTTTAATGGTAACAAAATGAAAATCTTGCTATCGATGTGCATGGACGGTGGAGTTCCTGTTGATTTCGGTTAAATATTTAAGAAGAAACAAAAACTTATTTTTCTTTCAAATAACGAATGACTAATCAAAGATCACCTTCCGCTAGTAAATATGGATAAAACTCAATCTCTGTAGTTATAATCTTGTTGGATAGTCCCCGGCAAGGGCTACCGACATGTGGTTATCTCTGATTGATTCTTGTTATGGTTATATTTATAATCTCTGAGTAGTTACCTCGCCGTCCATACGAAGGCTTATGGAGGAGGCGCTCCGGGGTTCCGTAGACACGTGGCAACTACGTTAGCTGGGCCACCAAACGACAACAGACCGGCGAACTCAATAAAATTCTGATATTCTTGTAGCACTTCTTTAATTCAAGTTACAATGATTATTTCTTATCAAATATTGAACATTATGAAACTGATTACATTAATAAAGGACTTAATGTAGGCTAGACGTGTTTGTTCTGCCCTGCGCCTGAGTAAGGAAGGGGCGGGGGAATATCTTACATGGACTAATTAAACAGCACTAATCACTACAGATATTGACGCGTGATATCGATCTTACAATTCTCATTACAGATTAATAAATCTCTGAACTGAATAGTAATAGCATGTGAATTTGCGTGAACAAATCTATACAATTTTTCAATAGTTTCAAAGTAAGGGTATAATGAACTTTAATTCCATAAGCATTTTCTTGCAAAAACACTCAACATTAGACACCCTAAATAATATCATATGATTAATCAAATTCATTTCAAAATACATTAAGTGTTTAAATAATGTAATTAATAAAAAAGCTGTCAAGAGAAACTGCAGTTTAAGTTAATTAAAGAAACCTGTTTACTACGTAACGTGCTCGAGTTAATTTACTGCATAAACTAATTAATACTAATTATCACTATTAACATAGCGCAGTTTTTTTAACCAAAAATTAAGTACTAATTTAATAATAAGAATGACGAATCCTTAAATTTTCTTCTCCTATTTCTTCTCAATGGCTAACATTGAAGTTAAAATTGTCAAAAATACCTTGTTGTGTATTTACTGTCGTTTCGGCAAGGGGTTTATAAATTTGTCAATAAAGATAAAAAAAAAACATGTTAAAAATGTTCTAAATATGATGATACATATGACTTATACCAGCGACCTGCACACAAACCGTTTGTTACTAGAAAAAATAACAGAAAACTCAGCGAAAATAATAACTCAAAAGTCGCACGACAGATAGAAAATACACACTCTTCCATCATCTATATTAACGGGTGACATTTCAGCTTCTACCTTAATTAATTCTAGTAAAATACTGCATAATTCTGGGTATATATTCTGTTTAATGAATATTTGCTGCAGTGCATCCCAGGGGATGTGGTGATTAATTAACACGATCCTCGGGGCATAACGTAATTACAGATTGGGTTTCGATGAGATTATCGTGGCTTATCTTATTATACGTAATTTTTTAATGACAACATTTTCTTATGATAAATGTCAGTTAAAGACTACATATTACCCTCCTATTAATCAACTGTATGATATGTTCGTATGCCAGATGCAGCGTCAGAAAAAGAAAGAAACATGCTCTAATATTCCTAAGGTCCAACGGTGACCGCTTATAAATTTGCCTGTATTCATACGAATTTTCCGGTGTAACTTTAAAAAAGATAAATAAAGATAGACACAGCGAAATCAAAACGGTTTCTTTTCAAAATGTTTTGAAATCTAGATCTCCGCTTTAATAATAGATATCACAAAAAATAGAGATACACATTAAACGTAAGGCAAGAAGATATTATTATTCTTCAATGTCAAAATGGAGCACTATTTATTTCCGTCCTCTATCACAAATTCGCTTCAAGTAATTGGTTCAGTCAATATCAATCATGCTTATAATAATATGCTAATAACAACGTATAATTCCATGTAAATCGTGTAACAGACTAACGGTCTCTTTCGTATGGTCAGCCAACAAAGACGTCTAAGAAGTGAGAGCTGTACAGAGTGAAACGCATACCCAGAAATCCCATTCGGAGAAAAGCGTATACACACACCCACGGCAGAATCCTTCCCTCCACACTTAATTTGCCAACTTGTCTTTTTACAAGACCGTAACCAGCCTTTTATTACAGTCCACACCGTAGGACCTCATAGGCTTAGGTCTTTGGTCCCCACAATCAGGTTCTTAGGAACTCGGTTATAGCCATGCTCTTCCCGCAGTTTAGTTTCATCTGGGCAATCCCCCAGGGCCATAACAATACTAGTATTATGTGCGGTGTGATAACCCTGCCGAGACAACACGGTGACGCAGTATCCAGTCTCTGTCGGCTTATGTTCTCACATCAAATACGATGGACTACTATAAGTTCTTACACTGTGGCATAATCGTGTACATTCCCTCTACACTCGGTGAGATAAGACACTGCTCAGGTGTTTGTATAACCACTTTGTAGTTCTAGTACTATTTTGCTTACTGTCTGACATAGAGCTTTATCAATGACTAAACTACTAGTTGACCTCGAATATTCGTTTTTTTATTAAAAACTAGTTAGAACCTATCCACTACATTTAAAGTGTAACGGGTTCCATTAATCCTAGAGTTCAACTATCCATCTACGTTGCTGGTGTTTTTTTCTCCCAGGTTTATTTCGGTAGCTTAGTGGGCTCTATTTAATTCAGCTTAATCTCATCAATAGTAAAGTTATTTACAAGCCTAATAAGCTACCACCTCCCTTTGATAAATAACCATAAATGTTTAACATGTTGAAGTAAGACAGTTACAAGTGGGTTTTCCCTTTCCTTTTTCATCGAGGGGTGACGCTCCTGATGTTAGGAATGTATATATACTGGTAAAGGCTTATTATCAAGTGCGCCCCTCTTCCCTAAGGGGGTCGCGTCCGATGACAATTTAAAGGCCGTAAAGTCAAAATGAACTTCGGGTGGTGTTTAGTGGGTAGGCCCTTAGGTTTATCGGGAGTCCCACATAACCAGCGCAGCCGGTTGCGCTGGTATGCATAAGCATTCACCACCACCCTCCCGCGCATCTCCGGACAGTAGCCCTATTCCATTGTCTGGGCGCAAAAAAAAAATATCAAGTGATATACCAGCTAACGACATAAAGGTACTTGCTATTAATCTTATTGGACAGACGTCCTTTCAATTGGTCGCCAAAATATATACGGACCACTCAGCACACATTTGTGAGTACATGGTAAAAAACGTCTGTTCTCGGGTCGTAGATGTTTGTGATGTCTTATTCGTGTATGTCCATAACATACACATTTTAAATAATCCTATTGCAAGGGTGGAAGTAAATTATCGTTAATTTTTTCATTAGACAAAAAAAAAGTTCTTTAATAACACGACTGACTTGATTTATTTCCATGAAAAGATTCCTTGGACCTCAATTCGTCATGATCAGATGAAAACTTGAGTATCGAAAATTGGACCGATACCAATAACTTTTCATTAATTATGAACTTCTTCAGTTTTATAGCTGGAAGTTAAAAAAACAATCGACGTCCCAATCCAGACAACTTACCAAAAATGCTTGTTGCAGTTTTTAAATTAAGTGAGACCATTCATACTTATAACAACTTCGGTACAGTTTAATCTCAATTGCAAACAGAAGTTACTTCCCCTCCAATTTGTATTTTATTCCTTCACTTAACGTCGAATTTCTTAGTTCATCTACTTTTGTAACTCACAATTTCTTGAGTCCGTAACAATTATTCCATAGGTAAATGCAATTCAAATCTAAAAGAAATGAAACGACTGTAAAATCTGATTCGCCTAGTTTGTGGTTCAGAAAAAAAACAATTTCGGATCTAAAAAAGGTTATCTAAGGTGCATGAGAATCATATATATCCTTAGGGACGGAAGACATTACGTTTTTTTCACCCCAACTCCTTCGAATAAAGCCACAATTTATCACAACAAATTATTCGTTTCCAGACACCAACCTCCGATTTTTAAGGTTCCGTGCTAAGGCGTTATACGTGAAGCTTCTATTTCTTGTCTCACTTATGTTATTATGCAAATGTGTCATAATAATCAAAATTTAATTAAATACTGTCATTAACACAGATTTAAAATATTAAAGTAGTTAAATTTCAACATATTCATCGCGCAAAAATTTGCGGAATATATTTTTATTCTAGACCAGTGGCCCGAGCCGACTTACTGCGAGTTGAGAAATTCATTATAAATATTACATACATAATATGTAGTCAATGCCTATCCAAAATAATGTACCTTACAAATAAGAAGGTAAAAGTTTTTTAAATAGATATCGTGGTTCCGCAAACAACTCATAAAAATCGCACTCTGTCTTTACGATTACAATAACTTTAATTTCGTTCTGAAAACCTTTACTTAATAACTAACATTTCCGTTGCAAAACGAACACTCGATATTGCTCGTCTCGAACTTGACATCGTTTATTTATGCAACACTATAATGTTTTTGCGAGAAGTGGCAGCTGAAACTAAGTTTGAACAACTTAATATTCGCCAAGGAACCACGAGTCCTGAATTTTATTTAAGTCGAAGTCTCCAACTTAAATATACATTACGCAGCTCGGGCGGTAGTGAGTTTCACAAAGTTGTGCTATGTTTATCGTAGCGAAATGAGAGTTTAAAATGCGAGTAACAAGGCTTAAAAAGTGTAAGAAGATTTTTTTAATATTTTTATATCATAAAAACATAGTTATAAGTTTTATAAAGTTTTCGAGCAGAGTTACTCATTAAGCTGTTAATTCGCCATTTTTTCTGAGTGTAAATTGAATTAAATAGCTCAGCACTGATTTTTGAAAGATATTTCACTTGACAATTTAAACTAGAAGATTGATAGCTTTACTACGCGTATGGCGCGGGGAACTCGGGTTTGAATTCTGCTCGCAATTTTAACTTTTTTAGTTAACTTTAGACTAACTTTAGATATTAGAAATTAAGTCAATATTAGATATTATTTGATTCTGTAAAGTAAAACATCTAATGAAACTCATCTATATATCTGTGAAAGAGTCATATATATCAACTTTTTAAAGACAGACTTTTTAAATCCTTTTCAAATTACCGATTTTCATACATAAGGATTACGCGAGCCACTGGAGAGAGAAGCTGGTTACAATCAAAAATACTAAACTAGCACAACTTTGTAAGCATGTACCAGCAAATTGTGACTCATTTGTAAGTTTCTGCTTACGTCGTTATAAGCCTCGTCCGTTCAACCAAATCCCGAGGCAAAAAGTTTGAGCGCGACAACACGACATAGATAAATCGTTTTCTATATTTTGCACACGTTCGCGGTACACTTTCACTAGTTTTCTATAAGACTTTCGGAAAGATTCGACTGCGGCGTAAATCCCGCTTGAATTTTCTATTCGCGTAACTTCTTTCCTATTTTGTTCACCATTATTCAGTTTAGTATAACGTGCGAATTGATAAAACATTCCGTTTATCTAATTTTATGCTGAATACGAAACGTTTAGAAGTAGGATAAATATTACTTTCAACGGAGATTTAATACTTTTTGCTTTTCATTGTGAATATGTGCTCCACCTGGCACACTAAAATTGCACCATTAAGTTGCACCCGAATTTTGGATGAAACAATGTGAATGATTTACCCAGAAATTAGAATAATAGAATTTCTTCGAATTTCAAAATGACGCAAAGGTTCTTATATTTGAGCATTACTAACGAGCCTTGCCTGTTTAATCATCAGTGGCACCAATTCATTGGAAATACTTCCAATGAAATAATTCCAAATAATTCAAACTTCATATTTAACCTTATAATGTTAAAGTTATATCAACGCGGGTATCATACTTTTTAAATTGTAGTCGTTAGTCGATTTGGTACATATGTCGATGTAGAATATACAAGTTGAGCACACCATACATCTACGTATTACCAGATGGCTGCAAAAGCAATGGAACACAAATTTGCTGAATTTGTAAGAGGAGCGAATATTCAGCAAACAGTGAACTCAGGTTCAGAGGCAAGCACATTTTAAGACATGCAAGGAATTAAGAAGTTGAGTTCGTTTTATTTAAACGATCTTAACAACCTTCAAAATTATAATTTCCTTCAAATTTATAATGACTAATGTGCTCACTAGACTCGAAGTGAGGCAGTATTGTGGTGAGGACCAGAATGATGGACTCTGATTATTGCGTTTTGATACCCTTTGTATCACATGTCAACAGATTTTGTCTGTCATAACGCTGAGGGAGAAAATCACATGTAAGGCCGTCATCTGCTTCTGCAAAATTGTAATTGTAAATAGATTAATCGTCCACAAAGCTAGTACATAGGTAAGTACCTTTTTGAACTGTCTTGCTAATCAAATGTCGTAACTTGGTGCATAAGATATCGGACCGTCCCATCAATACCTGCAAAACAACTGAAAGAAGCAAAGAAAATTCGGAAAATAAAGATGTAAAAATAAAATTTAAAACATATTTTTACAGAAATTTTTCAAAGAATAGCCCAACATAAAAATTTTCGTTCAGCAAACTTTAGACATCCCATTGAAATTGGACAAATTCCGGTTGCAAAAGCAACCGAAGCCAAAGCATTTCTAAAAAGAAAGTCCATTTACATCCACTATCATAAGATCGCACAGCCGCAACCAGATACGGTCGCAGCGAAACTTTTGGGATGGGTTCATATTATCGACTAGCAAACTAGAAACTTTTCAGAAAAACTACGCCTTGCGCGTACCTGCATTGTTTCAAATTAATTTATAACTTTTTTATTTATGGACGGATTGAAACGCAACCAACTTGAAATATTAAGTAATATTCTCTGCAATACAATAGTGAAAACCATAATGGATCGATTAAATCGTTATAGGTATGTCAGTCTTTATTCATTTTAATTTTGTTATGATTCTAATTAATTAATTCATATGTTATAATTGTCACGTTTATAAATTCTGATATTTCAAGTGTGTCCATAATTGTCATAAAAAAGGCAATTTATTAACTCATTCAACTTAATTCATTTCACGACTTTCTTCAGTAATATAACTAAGTTAGTTCACGGCTTCCTGAAGTAGTTCTCACCGTCAAGATTTATGCAACAACCGCAAGATTGTTCGTTATATGTTGTCTAAATAACTTGCAATAAGATTTATGACCCTGCGTTGTTTAAACACATCTGCTGCCACATTGTTAAGGTTAAGCTTAATGCTTTTATTATATACGGCAACAACTTACCGTAGTAAACCCGCTTATTTCTAAGCTGTATGATTTTAAACTTATAATATTGCAGTTATTATACTATATATAATACTAGCGGTACCCTGCGCACGTTGCTACGCCACCAACTAAAATAAACAGTGGCGCCATCTGTCGAAAATTGGTCATACCAACTCAAAAACCTTCGTGGGCTCGTGCACAACAACTTTGCTAAAGATAATCACATGATCAAATGCATAGTTTACGATTCTATAAAGGATGTACAGACAAACATTCATTTTTATATACTATATATAACCACCATATAACGCCTTCCTACAACAGCTGACTTACCGTGTTCACTAGGAAACAACCTGTATTGGTAGGTCGCGTATTGTATACTGTATTGGTAGTTCACTGGGAAAGAGGCCCGCATAGTCACGAGATTTAACTACCTTTGTAAAGCTTTTGGCACGAGCTCTCTTCGACTTCAGCTGTTGTAGCGGTAACATTACTGAGACTATTTAGATACTGCGCTGTTTAATCGCTGCCCAAATGTTGTATTAGTGTTTAACATTTACTCTGTCGTCACCGACGCTTTAACCGAGTTAATGAAACGGCGAACACGTTTGATAACAAACGTTCAAACACTGAAATTTTAATTGGCTAAAAGCGTTTCACGTCTCACGGTAGAGTTTCGAATTATTCGACTTAAGAATAAATTTTGTAGGCACGCAAAAATCTTTTCACCAAATTTGCGCAAACATTATCGGTATTACACTGTTGCTGAAACCCGATAGATAGATTGACGACGTCCACTTTAAAAGATATTATTTCATGTGCATTTTAAATATTTTTCAGCAGTTAGCGGAGTAATGGATTTGACAAGGACTCAATGTGTTCCATTTTTGACCCAAAATACATATCTCATTTGCAAATACTCTATGTTTTCTAAATCATAATACATGTTGAAATATTTTAAAGCATTTTTTCCGCCTTTTAAAACAATTCTTATTAATAAATTCCCCGGTAAGAAAACCGCGAGAGAGGTTATAATTCAAGGTATAAGACGCTGAAGTGATCCCAAGTCGTTAAATAAATCTTCCTGTTAGTTGTAACTAAGGGATGAGATATTCCGACAAATAGCTTTACTGTCCTCGAGAAATTCATTGTGTATAGGCGGGGCAGTAAATTTTGTCGATACCTATTCTATTACTTCTGGTATCAAGAAAGTTCTGTCGTTTCCCTCTGAAAGGTATAATTCATCTTCCATATTTTTTGGCAAAACTTGACAATTTTTCGCATTTGGAACCTATTTGTGAGATCCAAAATAGGAAAAATTTCGAAACAGTCTGTCGGATTATTAATAACTAGTTGTGCCCGCGACTTCGTCCGCGTGGAATTTAACAAAAATGTTATTTAGTAGAAATAAAAGTAGCCTTAGTTACTTCTTATTACATCAGCTATCTGCCAATAAAAGTCCCGTCAAAATCGGTCCAGCCGTTTCAGAGATTAGCCGAACAACAACAACAAACTACTAAACAAAATAACAACAAAAATAAATACAAAATAACAAACAGACAGACAGACAAAAATTGTAAAAAATGTTATTTTGATATATGTACCGTATATAAATTCATATATACATATGTAGTAAAAAGCGATTATTTTAATATTACAAAGAGACACCCCAATTTTATTTATTAGTATAGATTAATTTCATGACAGGGGATGTATTATCGATTCGTTTCGAGAATGATAATGTTTAACTGATAGTATTTATCCGTGTGTATATTTCTGTTAAGGCAGGAGGAGAACAGACATCAGAGAGTATTCAAAATCAGCCTATCATAGCCTTTTTGGTTCAGATTTGAAATATCATTAATCATCATTCATAAACGGTATTGTACAATACAGAGATGAACTTTACAGTTGCTAACACAATCAGGAATTTTACAATTTCCTTGTTTAACTAACCCATTTTGTTGTTTTAGGATCTCTTAAAGGATAACCGAGGTTTTATGAACATTTAGGGAATAAAGTTTATTCACTGCACTTACACAAAAAACTGAGTGTTTTATTCAATTTATTAACCTGTTAACAGCATTTCCAGTCTAAGTTATATTTTATAAATGTATGCTCCTCCTCCTAATCGCCGCTGTAATTTCTTCATAATTTGTTGCCAAATGTTAATTCTTTGGTGCAATAATTGTTACTGCTATCGATAAATTAAACCTTTTTTTTTTGAGAAACAACTGCTTTAATCACTATTAAAACAACACAATATTTAAAAAAAAATTGTGTAATGTGTTATTGAACGTTAATAAACGAATTGTAATAAAATTTGATAAAATGATTATCTCATTCGGTTTGATATGAAACCAAGGTTGGGTTATTACTTATACGTATATACTAAGAGTAAAATTGTAAAGGGAACGAATCTGTACATTAAACACTAGCTTTTTATCGACATAAGAGTTTAAAACATTTTCTTTTATAATTTTTGTATAATTATCTGTCTCCCTGTCTGTCTAACCATGTATCCCACTGAAACCATTAAATATATTTTTATGATACTTGGTATATTAGTAACATATACAGGTCATAATCTTGCATACTTCTTATCCCGTGAAATGGATGTGTTCTCACGAAATAGGATATCAAAGTGAAAATGAATTATTAAATCACGGGAAAATGAAAAGGCTTCTAATAAACTAATTCGCCTTTTTTTAAATGTCACCTGAATATTCTAAAGGAAGCGTCAAATAAAGAACGACAATTATACATCACTATTTAGTTTAGTAACTCGGGCACGGATATTACAACTTACCAACATTTTACGTTATACGGCTTCAACGTATTTTTGGTTAGGTTGATTTTATTTTATTTTATGAAACTAGATGTCAATACAATTATATTATTGGTATAATATATAAATATTTTAGAAGTGTACTGCTTGAAAGTACTATATAGGCAAATTGCTAAGTTGACGAGCTTTCGAAAATTAAAAAAAAATTAGTATCAAATTGTATATTTCCGATCCATGTCCGATCAAATACGCTAATCCGTTTTTTGCTGACTTGCGTTGGAAAAAAGTTGGCTTCAGCAACCTATACTACTCGATAATAAAAAAACTGAATTACTAATAGTGTTATCATCAAACATTTTCCGAAAATTTTACATCGATTTACCATGGTACTTATAATATATGTACAGAATGCAATACTCTCCACAAACGGTAATAAAATCTTGTCGAATTCGATTAGTATTATAATTCCACATCTTAGAATTATTTTCCAAGTAAGTCGTAATTATATCCTCGATATATGATATCCTCGAGGTGGAAGACCATATGAGTCAAAGTACTGACCAAAACCATTCCCATATCTTAATGTATGGCTATCCAGTTTCATCCAGGTATTTTAAAGTTCCGTTGAATACAGCATTATAAACAAATCACACCTTTTCCGTACTGCTACTACCTTTTTGAATATATGTTACAAATGTAGATGTTAAAAATAACTACCACGCTTATTTGTATTTACAGTAGCTTACATCGACGATATGTAGTGGCTAAGATAGTATTTTTAGACGCGCTTAGATGGTGGCTGACTTAGTTAGTAATTCAGAGGACAATGTAGATTTTTAGAGAATAATAATGCTGTTAAACAGAAGGTTAATTAGAACCCATTATATATATTAATAAGGCACTAGACAAAATTTTAACCGCCTGACTGCAGCTACTATAATAAATGTTGCTGATTCTATTGATAAATCTTCTATTTATAAACGTAACAACACGGGTTCTATTTATAAACGTCAAATGCATATTCTCTAAAACGAAGCGAGATTGGGTAACTATGAATATTTATATAAGAACTATATTCGTGTGG
Source organism: Megathymus violae (assembly GCA_003671415.1). Lineage (NCBI taxonomy): Eukaryota > Metazoa > Arthropoda > Insecta > Lepidoptera > Hesperiidae > Megathymus > Megathymus violae. The sequence goes on from PDGT01000021.1 coordinate 1,900,030, forward strand.
TCAACAAAACCGTAAAATAACCCAACGAACTTATGAAACGTTAAACCTTCCAGTTGGACGTGGACGTTTCTTTATTTCTTTCTATTTTTTGGTCGAAAACGCATCAGTGATACCTTTTGGATTACTAATATGCATGGGCAACGGTGACTACTTACCGTCAGGTTACTCGTTTGCTCGTTTGTCGGCTATTTACATAAAAAAAGAAACTAACCGTGTGCCATCTGATAAAAATGGACTTAAATTAAATTTTGAAACAAAAAAAAAGGATTGTGTCAACTTTGTGTCATCAATTTCTTTATATATATATAAGTTTTTTTTTGTTCATTTTTGTTTTATAGTTAATTATTTGTTTTCTTTTTTACCTAGAGAATTTTTGAATATTTTATTAACTGTTTTTGTCCAAACATGTGTGGAGCCGGGGACCACTTACTGTTATTCCCATCCAACATCACAGGGATAGGGTGTGGCTGAAAAACAGCGCTGCCTAGGATGGCTATGTCGCTGTCCTGTGTCAGCTTAAGCTGAGCCACATCCTATTGCCTCATTCATTTAGTTTTTTTTTTCCTTTTATTTTATTTTATTAAATTGTTATTATAATCTTTGAGTGTGGCAATAAAGAATTATATTATTATTAATTATTTTATTCATCTTTAGACTAACAGTGGTGCTGGCTAAATTTCTTGACCGCCATGCTTGAAACAGTACAAAAAGCTATTGATCCTGGTTGTTACCGATAGATGGCGTTAGTCGTTAAGTTATAATAGACGTTTTCGAGCGCGATAAGAAATTCTGATACTCGAGGTGACTACTAACTCCCTTTACTAATCCCCAATGCAGCAACGTGGTTTGTGGTGTTCTTAGTTCCAAGGCTGTTAATGAATTTAAGCCCATATAATAAGGTCAATTTAATAATTTAAGGACCTTATTTCAAACCTACAAAAAAGTAAAATACTGAGACAGAACGTTTTGTATCTTAGTGAGAAACATCGTTCAGTACATGGTAAGGATTAGAGCAAAGTTTGAACTCCATTGTTGAGATAAATTTCAAATTTAACATAATTAAACGTAATACATATATAAAATGTATACAAGCAGAATCCATCACTCTCCTAATTCTGAAACGACGTACAAGTTTACAAGGTAGACTAACACCTCACAGCTCTCGAAACAGCAACAACAATATGTGCCACCTGTTAAATTTAAGCAAACTTCGTTAGAGCTTTTACCATATCGTTGAGTCTAGATTTTGTTTTACATGTACTAGTGAACGTATACCTTTATTAAAAAAAACTCTAAGATGTACCGTTCGCAGTATTCAAATTGAATGCGTTACTTCAGTGCTACTTGCATTAGGTACGTATTGTATATTTTATTATTGTACTTTTCGATGCAAGCACAATGCACACTAAACATGTGCTCTGCCCGCACGGGTCCAGGGCGTAACGAGCAACAGCGATCCTCGTTGATTACGTCACTCTTCACCTTTCACAGTCAGCTTATTATACAAGCATTATCTACTCATTATACTTTATCCATTAATTTATTATTATTATTTAGGTACATTTAATGTTGAATCATTATAAATTTAATAACAATGCAGAATTTTGCATAACATTGAATAAACATGAATGATAAATAATGATATAATAATTTATATGTATAATCGTTATGTAGAGTACTGTTTCATTTAATAATCTACTTGTCTCACTATGGTTAATTGTGAGATTATAATTAAAGCAAATAAATGAATCATTCATTCATTTCATTAATTATTTTACTTATTAGGCAAATGATACAACAGGCGGGCAGCGAGTCAAAAAGCTGTTTACGCTACGGCAACCAAACGGAAAGTCTTTTAGATTTTCCAGCTTAGGTTATGTGTAATTTCTCCTATATTTTTCTTAAATTCCGGAATTACGTAGTGTATATCGAAAACTAAAAATAATATATAAACGTACAAATTTACTACATGCACCTCTATAAATCTGCTAACTCACAAAAACCCTAAGAAGGGAGTATCCATACAAACCTTATTATTGTGAAAGTTCACAAACTCGCTGTCAAAGCACAAGACTATATATCAAAGACCGTTATTATTAACTTAGTTTTTATCAGTGTCAGCGATTTTTTAACAACTTTACGAGATATTCTATGAATAGTAAAAAGTCATTTTGCCCCCGACTTATCTTGAGTTTTTGAAACCCATCATGTCCGAAATAGACTCGATGAGGTTCCTCACTCTAAATATATTGAGGAATGTTTTTCGTTTCCTGGTATTATCTAAGGATTTAGGATGTATAGGACGTTAGGATCTAAAGATGTTTTCCTGTAAGTGTGTTTGTTTCAGTTGTTTCACAAATTACAAAACGAAAAAAAATGGTTAGTTTCGATGTATTTTCTCATGTATCTTTAATTTATACATTATAAAATTATATAACAAACAAAGGTTACGTTTAATAAACGGTTTTTATTTTTTAATAACCCTCAACGTTAACATTCAAAATAAAACTGGTGTCCATCCCGTAACCCAGTTGGTAGTGAGTTTCGCGAGGTTAGATTCCTGGCCAAGCAGACATTTATATGACTAATATACGTAAGTTCTCGAGTCATAGTAGTAATAGTAATATGTAGTCATAGTCTTATTCATGTTTATCCACGTCATCCGCAACATACAGAATCGTACAGTGACAGTGTGAATATTTGAATGTTTATTTATATCATTAACTACTTTATTTACGATAAACGTCCATCATTAAATCTCAAAAGCCTATATTTATAGGAAATTTTATCATTATTCGCGCTACATAAGGACATAATCGCATCTGACAGACTGATAAACAGATCGATACTCAAGTCATCCTTTACGGGTTCTTTTAATTCATCTGATGCATACAACCCTGAAAATATAAGATATAACGTTTTAAGAGTCGGTAATTTAAATTACTTTATCATACATCGTAAGTGCAATTATGCGAATAATTGTGCACACTGGTACCCTGCACCAATCACTCTTTACATGTTTATCCGACACCCAGTAATCACCGGGAATCGATGGACAGCGTATTTTATTAACATCTCAATATGTAAAAACTTCGGATGACAATACGAAGTATCTTTAGATCTAGCTAGCCACCCTCCTTCTAAAGCCGACCGTAAAATGTTTCTTACGTATTTCGATCGCAGTGTCAGAGAACCAGTAATAACGTGGGTCCCTCGCTTCCTCTTCAGTGGGCAGCACTTCGGTGATGCCTTTATCGTTACTTAAGTCTATAGCTGACCACTTCACATCAGGTAGCTTGTCTGCTCATGTGTCGATAAGGAATATGAATTGCAGACGATAAGTCGAAAAACAATGCAGGTATAACAGTAACCTAATTTGGGTCAATGGCTCGTACGATTACGGAAGCAAAATTTAAGCACTTCTACATATATGGTTATCGTTGTCAAAAGCCAAATACCAAACTCGTATATCGCGGGTTATATACACACAATTAAAGATTATGGTTGTGCTGGAGTGCCATGAAATAAATACTGCGTATAAATTAAAATTTCCCAATTGCCAGTAATAAATACAGTAACATTGTTGTACGCTAAAAGAATGTAGATTTATTCGTATACACACAAGTCCTTCCAACTTTGTTTCATTCGTGGTCTTTCAGTTTAATTTAAGCAGAGACAACAGATCAGATAGGCCGTGATAAAACTATCGACGAAACTTTTATATATGATATAAAATCACTAGATAAGTCCTCGATAATGATTGTGAAATCCATTACGACCCGTTTTACTGTGACCTAATATATATGGACATTTGCTAAGTACGAGTATATTCATAGAAATTCGAGTCCACCCACGTGATAATCGTTGCAATGTGAATCTATAATTCGAAATTGTAACTTTTTATTCAAAATTGTTTTTAACGTAACAGTCATTTACTAACTCCTGCACCAATGACCTCTCTCTATATTACTGATATAATGAACATTAACAAAGGAAACATCACAAACATCCAAGATAACAAATATTCATCTGTCACATAAATGTCTGTGCAGGGTCGTTAAACACGCTTCAAAACTTAAGTTCCGTAATCTCCTGGCAAGGAAGATTACCTACTTTGAACGGACCTGAGAGTAGAGACGGCAAGGAATTGTCCATGATTGTGAGGAAGTAAGTTGAACTTGGTTGTTAATTACTCTTTAGTTGTGAAACGATTCATGCTCATAGGTCGAAATATCGGCGTACTATAGGTAAGTTAAGCTGCTCAATTTTTTCTCAAGAAAAAACTACTTTGAGAAGACCTGGGAGAAGAAACGGTAATAAATAAATTATGAACATGTATATCAGGAATTTTATGAAGCTCCGTAACCATAACCAACACATACGATATTCTAAATAAAAATATATCCGAATAAAATACGTTATGGCAGATTTTCTGCGGCCGATCCACGTCGTTCTCAGTTTAGACAGATTTTATTGTTTAATTTAAGACCATTGTTTTTTCTGTGATAATAATACTATATAATAACTAGAAATAAAGTCAAATTGTTACTGTTGTGTATTTACTGTTATGGGTGTGTTCTGTTATTTTTTCCAAATCGTAAATCATCTTATATCCGTAACCGAAATTATCCGACAAAATCGGATAATCAGAAATAATTTCAATATCAGTAACCGTAATCGATACCGTAAAATATTATTCATATAGCCGTATATATCATATATCCATAGTACGTGTCCTATCGTAAATTGTCAACAATCCACAATTACTTAAGGTTAAAGTTTACTGTTGTACCTGAACACGACCTTTGTCTCTTCCATATTGAGTACAATGACTGCTGTCAACAAAGTTATACCTGCTATTAGTTTTCGTCAGGGCCGCAACTCCAATAAAACTTTCTTTCGTAAACAATTGGTATTCGCGTAATTATAAGTTTACGATCCTGTTACCCCAAAATATTTGGAGGGAATTTTAACGTTATTGTGGGATTAATCGAATTGATTACATTTGAGATTGACCTGGCTAGTTCAATTATTCGTTACTGTATAAATCAATACAGCAGTCAATATAAATAGTAAGTCCTCTGTACTTAATCTATGAATCATTTATACTAATATTTTCTCTTAATAAAATGCCTATAAAAATATTTTAAGAACTCTAACAATCTCGAACACTGCACAAGTACGTTTGTAATATTACCATTATTATATCATTTTTAGTATTATTTTGTCGACCGCATAGCCCAGTTGGTAGTGACCCTGCCTCCCGAGCGAGGGGTTCCGAGTTCGATTTACAGACATTTATGTAACAGATAAATGTCTGTTCTCGGATCATAGGTGTTTGTAATTTCATATTTGTGTATGTTCATGCCACCCGCAACATAGGGATTCCTAGTGCGGGAGCGTGAATGTGTAAACTTTTATTTATACATATATTTAATTTATGATTTTTGAAATTTTACATTTCCCATAAGTACTCAAGTTACTCATTAGTTTGTAAAAGATTTTTGAAATTTTATAAAGTCAGTCACTATTAGACACCGCACTGAAGTAAAAAAATACTTGCAATTTTTATGCAACTAGTAATAATAGTTAAATAACTTTATTTTATACGTAACAATAGCAATAACTTCTCTCAAACGTTCAATAAGCTTCACAATTAATTCCGTTCGATCATTTAATCACCTTTCAAATCACAAGCCACATTAAGCTCACCAAATTGATTGTAATTATTAACGTCAAAGTTTCATAACTCCTGACTAAATAATGACATAGACCAATGTCATAACAGAATCTACTAATGTTCGTATCGTGTCAATTAACGTTTAATGGCACATTATCATGACAATGTAATTAATGATACATCGTAGCGTGGAAAGCAAGTTTAATTAAATGAGTTAATTCCCGCTAATATAATTTCAGGAGATTACGCTGAACCTTCCGATGGCATCAATTTAACGGTTACTTACTTAAGTTGTGCTCTTACGTATTTAGTCACGTATTTAGTAAGCGTTGTTCAAAACTATATTTGGTTGTACTGAGCAATGTCTGTTCTGCTATGAAGGGGTTGTTTTAAGTAATGTTGTGTACACACGAACCTTTCCACCAACTCCGACTATGAGAAGAACTGTACCGAACATCTACTTTACTAACATAGAAACTAAAGTAGCGGCAAAAGTCGCTTTCCAATAACTGAAAAAGTAAATATTTTTACGCCACTTTACTAATTAACTTCTCTTATAAGTGAATGCTTTATTAGAGGTGTTCTCTGATAGAGAGAGACGTTAAACCCATTTCGTAGTGCCGAAGTTAGCGCTACAATCGAACCAAGTGAGCAAATGTACCACGAGGAGAGGAACTTGGCTTAGATTGTATGCTGGAAGAAACCCCTTTCGCTTAAAATATTGTAATCTTCGTAATTGTCATCCTTCTTTAACTAGAAGTGCTTAAACAGTCCGCGGATCTAATGAAGAATAATAGAGTTTCGTTGGTTCCTTTCTAACACAAAGGAAACAAGAAAAACTCTCTGTTAGGCAACAGTTAAATTTTACTTCCTTTTGAAATCTTTCCTTGTGTGCAAATTAAAGCTAATAGACATTAGGTGTGAATAATTTACGTACGTTATTTATGAATGAGCTATTCTTTATTGGATTGAAGTTCCATTTTTATCAGCAATTCTATGTTATGGCTGGAGTAGACGGTTTATAGTTGAGTATGGAAGCTTGAGAATGTAATAATTAAAAAAAAATTGCTTCATTTTGACTATTACAAATAAATCATAGTTATATACTCGTAGTACCATTGTCACGATCAGTCTAGCGCAGAGGACATTTTCTTACAAGTATGAGGGCAGGAGACTTTTGGAGGGTAGGTGAAGAAAGTCCCAAAAATGCTCCCGGTACATAGGAGAAAAACAAACAAAGACAAAGAGAAAAGGGCTACCCTCCGGGGATGCGCGGGAGGGTAGTGGTGAATGCTCATGCATACCAGCATATGTGGGACTCCCGATAAACCTAGGGGCCTAGCCACTTAACACCACCCGGGGTTGGTTTTGGCCATACGGCCTCTAAAGCTTCATCGGACGCGACTTCCCTTAGGGAAGAGACGCGTATTGCCTTTTAATGTGTACATGATACAAAAAAATTCACTAGCGTGTCATTCACAATGCGTTTTAGTGACGGCATCTATTAGTGACGTGATAAACTAATATTGAACAGTACGCTTAGAAAAAATTAGGGAACTTTGAGGCAGTCTTCGAGTGAAGCGATTGATTCCTCTTTGATCTTTCCTTATATCTATACTAATAAATAAAATTAGAGTGTCTATTTGTAATATTAAAATAACCGCTTTTTACTACATGCATATGAATGTGTATACGGTACATATACCAAAATAACATTTATTACAATTTTTGTCTGTTTGTTTGTTCTGGCTAATCTCTGAAACGGCTGGATCGATTTTGACGGGACTTTCACTGGTAGGTAGCTGATGTAATAAGGAGTAACTTAGGTTACTTCTATTTCTACTAAATAACTTTTTTGTTAAATTCCACGCAGACGAAGTCGCGGGCACGGCTAGTTTTAAAATATAATCAAAAGAGTGTATACCATTAATGTACTACGTCCTCATAAAAATAAAAGTACACAAAGATTGCCAGTGCCTGTGTAGTTCCTGTTCCTGTTAGAAAACATTAACTTTACATATATTTTTTTATTTTGCATTATTCATTTAAGCCTATTTTTTGTAAATAATAATTTTTATCCCCAATTTAGAGCATAGATGATGGAAATTTATGTTTGTAAGGTAGTGGTAGATGAAATAAGTTGAAGACTCATAGTCCGAACATTACCATTAAATATTAGAGCAAGGGATTGTTTTACTATTGTACTTATGTAGATTTCAAGAACTTATTTTTGGTGATTTTCTTTATTTTGTTGCACTGGAGCAGAGCAGGGAAATAATTAGGTACATAAATGTCCATTTTTTACGCGGAAACACCAGTGCCAAGTGGTAAGCTACTAAGGGATTGCAGCCAAGTTGTAAATTTCGCAAAATTCAAGAACATTTGCAACATTTATCGTCAGATAATGAACTTAAGCGTAGCTGCTGGTAGAAAGCGGTTATACATTTAAATCCAATCTAAACTCTTGCGGGTGGCGATTCACCCAACAACAAGGGATTCATCTGCGGTCGGTTGGAAGCTTACCGCTGACCGAAGCATTTAGGTAGTCTAGAGCCTAAATATCTTTCTATTTAACGCATTTATAAAACTTGAATGTTTGCATAGATTTCGTAATAATTCAGTATTTTTATTACTGAATTAATGACAGAACTATTTTTTACGTGGGCAACACTTCGAGAATACCCCATGTTCGCAAAACGGTACAAATATAATATATCTTCACATCGCGGGGTTACTATAAGAACTTATTTATTGCTACTTGTGATCAAAATAAATAAATAAGTATAAATATATTTGGGTATTGTTTTGAAAATTTGACAAACGGCTGTACTTAAGTCTCTTTTGTAACAAATTTAAAACAAACAAAACGTTACTTTTGAAATGTTAAATTATTTAGGCGTAGTCACACTGATTTTTAAGTAGTAAACGAAATTTGAACTGAACAGGCACTGATCTTATATTAAACTATAGTCACTATATTTGATATCGCGAACATACAGTAACCGTTTATACGTCGAAAGGAACTTATTAAAACTGATTCTTATGCTAACTACAACTAAGCTTATTCAAAATGAGCCCCGCGATTTTAAATACAAGCCTTCAACAAAATGAATTTCACCTTGTTTTTATTTTCCCACGTACCGCTTCAACAAAACGCGGGATTTCTTCAGTCTCAGGTCCATTAAATCCAAACAATCTTTTGTTTTTCTTCGATAAGCTCGAAGCCCTCTTCATTCAACACCCTTTTCTCTATGGTTCTGATTCACCCCATCTATAGGGCCAACAGTTTTTGCTTACGCATGACGGTGGAGAAGTATGTGGTCCGTTTGGCAACATTGCCCGCATATTCGACCGCGTCGATAAGGGCCGCATGATTCGCTGAGAGGGATCGCAACACTTCCCGCTTGGCCTGCGGAGGGCTACCCGCTTCTGCGGGAACTTTTAGAGTCAGAATAATCCCCCGACAATCTGGGAGACTACCGACTGCAACCCTAGCACGTCTTAACGACGAGGATCCCCCCTGATAAACAGCCCTGCCGCCTCCACCGGGGGTCTCTTATTCTCCCCATTCCAAGTCCGGGTAAAAAGGATAACCCTTGAGGCCCGCAGATCCCCGCCATACACGCCAAGAAGGGCAGTGGCAAAGGAAGAACAAGGTTGTTGTTGTTGTTGTTACTTACACATGGGATTTCTTTGGATTCGCGCCTTCACTTCTTTTATAACTGCTGGAGTCCTAACAGTGCGAGAGCGACCACTTCTATTTCTGTATTCTACACTTGAATTTTCGTTATATAGTTTGATGGAGCATTAAACGTCTTTTCTTATGGTTATATTCAAATTTTTCAGTAGTTCAAAAATCTGATTTGGCACGTAACCGCACCGATGCAAAGCGACAACCAGAAATCGGTTTTATTTAAAAATCCTACTCCATATTTTAAAATAAATTTAATTCAAAATAGTGTAAATATTTTTTGTTTCAAAAAAACATTCGAAATTCGAATTCAATAAATATTTTTGTGGCCAGCATTCGAAAATGTTTTAAAAATACCTAAAGAACTCCGAGAATTGTGTATTTCAATCAATATAAATGTCTAAATATTGCCGCCGTTTTGCAACAAAATGATAAATAAAAAAAACTTTGAGTATACAGAAAATAATTTTTGACTATGAATTATTTTTTATGTTAACAGCACAAAAAAATTTAACATTTTTACTTTGTCGCTTTACATAATTTTATGTCGATAACTAGTATATTATCAATTGTAAGCGTTATAGAACCAGAATTTACATTTTTTTCATTTATTTATTCATTATTATTATGTATTCATTCCATTGTTAGAGAAATAACAAAGCACGACAGTAATATTATGTCTGCGACGCACTAACCTTTCCAAATTTCATAATCAAACAAAACTTGTCAAACAAAGATGTATTGTAACTCACGCACAAATTCACGACATAATTCATCTAACTTTCTTACAAAGTTTGAAGTGTAGATTAAGTAAACAATACTGTTTATATTATAAACTGTACCTGTTATTGTAGTTTAACTGGGAACAGAGAAATCTCTGTATAGCAAATTACCAGTATTTTGGAAAATGCAAATAGAGCACTTTATGTTTTCACAACTAACATTATTATGAAAATGATGTTAGCATGGGTGCGACTAATGTCACGTCCACACTCACATGTCACTCAACGTTCACACACTCACTCATTAAACTAATAATAGTTCAGCATTAAAATCAAGTAAGGTGGAGGTGCTGTTCTATATAGAAAAACAATCATCTGTATACTTTTCTAATAATGCATTTAGTATGTCAAAATATACGCCATTATCATCGATGCATGAGATGGCTCGGCAGGTAAAAATAACTACACGAGAGTATTGTTAACAGAGCAATATAGTATTTATAGTGTTATAGGAAGATTCGGCTGCACGGTTTCCTTCGTTGTTCAGAAAGATACACCGTAAGCAGGGGATGTTTAGATAACAACAGTAACAGATAAACAAACTTTGTGGAATATTTTATATTCCTATTTTGAGCAAAACTGAAAATATTCAAATTGCTGTTTTTGAAAAAAATCATTTATATTCCTTCACGCAATACGCAAATCAATGATCAGAGTACGTCTTTTTCGGGCAAATAACCCTTCACCGTTAGCTCAAGTACTTAGCCAATTCCACCAAATATGTACTTTCAATCTAAATGCGAGAAGTTGTTCACTTCATTGGAAACGCGGAAATACTCTTGTGTTTCCGTGTAGTTGAAAAGTTGGCGTGTTACAAACTCAGGTGTTATTCACCTTGTAACTTTGAAACGTTGAGTTGTCAACAGTAAAAGTTGGCAACGGCAACATGAATCTTGGATACAAAGTTAGGTAGGTAACTATTCTATTTATTTTTTGTCTTGATACGTTGAGTGTAACCTACCCTTCTTTGTAAACTTCGAGCGGATACGGAAAATATATGGATGGTGTGGTCTATATTGATAAGAAACAATAGCCACGAACACTACACGCGGAAGATTTCAATTCCACCCACATCACCTAGATTCGTGGCGATCCTCAACAGTCCGATTTTTGCGATCTTCTCTACTGCGTACATGTAAACTATGGAATGAGCTGCCTTCGGATGCCTTCCCGAACTTTGGTTTTTTTTTACATGAAAAAGTTAATGTTCGACAACAATCCCACCTGATGGTAAGTGGTGATGAAGTCTAAGATGTTGAACGCAACAACTTATAAATAGACTATTCACTCTCCTCTTGAAGACTCCTACATATATTGTAAGATGCGGGACATTTATTCCAGCCCTTTCCAGTGCGCACAATGAATGACGACGCAAATCGCGTTGTCCGTATAGGTGGTACATTCACTACGTATGGATGGATACCCGCCGTACGACGAGTTGTTCGATGGAGTAACAAATTCGAATATACTAGGTATATACTATAAGTATAATCCAAGCCCCGTTTTAGAAAATAATAAATATAAAATATACTTCAACCTCGCAATTTTAACATACAAAACTATTCATTTTAACCGTTTGGATAATACCCTGCAAGACAAAGTAAACAAAACAATGATATAGCTGTTCCCAATACCTAAAGCGTGAAAAAGACAATAACTGAAAAAATCCATAAATACACGGACCTCGAAGACGATGTCAATAGAATATAGAAACAAGATAAAGTCTACATCGTCCCATTAATACTATCAACTACAGGAGTGATTCCAAAACATCTACGTCACAGCCTTAAACGTATCGACTTACCTAGCACCACCTACCGTCATCTACAAAATGCTGCCATACTAAATACCTGCCGCAGTGTGTGAAATTTTTTACAAATCGACGACGAAACCAACTGCAGCGTTCTTTTATGGGGTTTGGAGTTCGTTTTTACAAAAGGGTTCCAAAGTTGATACGTGAGTTACCCATTGGAACTTTTAAGCGACGCGTTAAAACACAGCTTATGGGTAAAGGATATTATAGTATAGATGAATATATAAATGACAAGGACGCCTGGAAATAATAGTGTTGAAACCAGTTCCGCGTAGGCTTAAACTTTGTAATTGCCATGTGTCGTTTTAAAACACGTGCTGAGGAGTTTCATTCGCCATTTCTTCTGCTTAATATTAAAGCACCTTTTCGAAACGGTAGTAGAAGCAAAAAACTACGTGTATAAGTGTAGTTACAAAATACCTAAACGATTAAATTGTTTTGAATTTGAATTTAGCATTAGGATAAGCAAACTCACTTGGCTCAGTTCGTAAATGTCGATGAAAGTAATAACGAAAGCTGAGAAAATTATAAGAAAATAATATCCGCATTATACATAGATACAAAATATATTACAAGGTTTAATAAAATAGTAAAGAAGAAAAAAAAATAAACAACAATAATGATGAGGCTATAAAATCAGTTATTTATGTAAAAATATGAGCAATTTTAGGCCGATAATTAAGGTTGTAATCTTTAGTTTATTAATAAATATTTCTTGAAATAATAACAGTAATATATAAATAAAATGTAAAATAAGATACCAACTTTTATATTACAATGGAAATATATAAACAATTATTTCTGCATAAATACGGTCATTTTGTTTGTTAAAATATTGCTGAATTGTAAAAAAATTCTCATCCGCAAACAAAAATTTTCTGTGACCTATCTTTGCGTACGGCTTAAATAGTTGTTTGGATTCTACCACCCTATTCCTTGTTAAATTATCAGTTAAGAAATGACCAGTGCGTCTCTTATAGGCTACAAGACCTAAGTCATCTTTTAAAACACGCGACATGGTTCTAGGTGCTATCTTCATCTCCTTTTAAAATCTTTTCCTTTCGGACAGGATTTCTTCGAATTTTTTCCCTTACTGCGTTGATCGCCTTTTTCGTACGAACAATACGTGGACGGCCAGATCTTTTTCTGTCACAAACAGAGGAAGTTTCATTGTACCTATCAATAGCCAGGTACATAAACATTTGACTAATACCAAGCGTATGGAGGATTTTAAAAACTGTATTTGGCTCCATACCTTCTTTATGTAATGCAATCACAGCCATTCGGTTCTCTTTATCACCCCACTCCATTTTAATATCACAAAATATTTTACAATATATTGGCGTGAAAATAAGAAAACACAATGAACAATCGTATAAAAATGACAGATTCCAAATTCAAAAGTAATATTTTGTTTATTTTTAATTGTAATAGTATTAATGGCCAGACTAAGTACTTTTCAAAAACAATACTAATAATAATTTTACAAATAACTTGAGGCAAACTGAAGTGTACCGTACTTTCAGAACAGTACTAATTTGTGTCCTAAACTATTCCAAACATTTTATACCTATTTATTTACCGTTATACCTTTTATTATATAGCAATCGACGAGCTCTGGCTAAGGCACTAGCCGTATTTTAGTTCGCATCACTATTCAACAGATTAGCTTCATACCCGTGGCATTTAGGGGAGAGTGGGGTAACGTTGATTTCTCTCCATTCCACGGAAACAATAATAGGGTAACTCGTTAATACTGTTACGGTACTCGCCAGCTATTTACATAAAAGATAGGAAGCTACAAAAGGGTAAAATCTTACTTAATAAGACCTAAGCCAACAAAATTGGACGTAATACCATTTCTCGTACAACATTACATCGACTCACAAGCATTTTTCTTTACTGAAAGCTAGTTCGTTTCCTTGGCGAGGAACTCCTATTGCTTGTAATTTATCCGGTATGGCGGAATCACACTGGTCGCTTTGGTTATATTACCGATGCATTTACATTGGCTACTTACTTCCCACAATCCATATAATTATTCAAATAAAAAATACTACTTTAATATACTAGGTTCTACTTTATGTATGAGAATTTAAATATGTTTAAGACTTAGAAATATTAGTTCAAAGCAAGTTAATGAAAACGTGTAAAAAGAAGGAGTCAATAAAAAGCCTATATGTGTACATATTATTGTCTTATCAAATTATAAAAGACTAGTGGCGCGCTCTCGATTTCGTTTAGGTTGAAAAATGTGCTGTATTTTGTGTCCATAGTCTACTAGCATCTAGACATACTTGTACCACTCTCCAGGTCTGCTGGAAGACATTTCATAAGAAATTCACAATTCCTTTGTGCCATCCTTACTTGATATCTTATCTGTACAATGTTTCTATGTGTGCATAAATTATTAAATAAATAAATGATTTAATAAATATATTTACATGATATATACCTATGACCATTCGGAATAATGTACCTTTCAAATAGTAAAATAACTTTTCATATAGGTGCCCCCAGTTCCGGAGATTACTTTCCACGGACACATAAACTCACACGATTCGGACTGTCCCTTTAGAATACAATATATAGAATAAACTATAATTTATGTTCCTACCTTTACAATTTGTGTATCTCACAGTTTCCTGAGAGAAAAATCGATCAGTGTGGATCCCTCATCACTAGGACAAGTCGGTTAATGTAGTAAGTAAAAGTTGAGAATTGTAACTCTTATTAGGGAACATTAGTGTCGGTAACTCCGGGGTCTCGACAAGGCAGACGGGAGTTTGTTTTCCAACTTAGCCGGCAACACCTAAAATGAGTAAAGACACTTTTACACAACAAGTATTTCGTGAACAAAGACAATGGTATACAGCACTATATTAAACTAAAGATCGCAAATAAACTTTTTGCATATTTAACTTCATGATTTACATTAATAATTATCGTAATAATAATAATAATGATTTATTATTAATATAGTTTTTCTATGTTCTGCTTTTTTATAATCTTCAAAGTTGCAACTGTTTGCATAGAAATTGTTTTGACAGTATGTATATATTAGGTATCATATTATTTATCTAGTTCGGAAGACTATGTGTCCGTCAATAATTATTTTTGAATATAATTATTAACAATTAAAATTCCTAACACATGTTGAAAATCAAAAACTTCACGGGTCACTTAACATTCCGCCTGTCATTCGGAGTTCAATGTGTGATTCAAATGGTGTATCACTCAGGGAATGCCTGAAAGGCTTGCACGTCTAGCTCCAAGTATCTTAGTTTCGGTTTGAAATGTATTGGAGCCATAATTAAACATATCTTTGTTCCAAACAACGCAGAGCAATGATTCAACGCCCGTACGGTTCTCCTTATCGAATAGATCGAAGTGCACTCCTTTCGAGTTGATGAGTGAACGGGTTAGTAGTTTTCGTGCCTGCCTAAAGGTATTCGAAATGACTTAACATGCCTTTCAAGCACGGAAGCGCTCTAAAAATTTTGTCATTAGCTGTCACCATCTTCATCTACCGACGGAATGAGAAAGCTTGTCTGTTTTATAAAAATTTAAATAATCGGAGATACAAATTTGGAGTACTTCGCGCTAATAACATCGTTCTTTGTCCCTTTGCAACTTCGGGCCATTTCTTTCACTAATTATGGCTCGAGCGGAGTCGGCGCTGTGGGAAACGGTCGTAATAAGATCTTTTGTGATCTCATTTATTAATTTTTGGCACCCATTATTCTCTCTTTCTTATAACTAAGGTTACCACATTTTAGCAGACATTAGTAAACTGTGAGAACATTGTGCAGAACACTCACAGTTTGTCGTACTGTTTACTTTCGCCGAAGCAATTATTAGTTAGAAACGTTTTCTATTTCAAAAAAATTTTAAGTTGCTGACAGGATAACTAACATAACGCATTCCAACTAGTGGCTATCACTACGCATGATGCTAGTAGATATTTCTTCAGTTTAGCAGTAGCTACGCGGTTTTGAAGGCACGCGCTTCTAACATATATAAAAATTGTAGTAGCTCTACACAACTAGCTCCAGTAACATTTGAATTTCACGATCTCATATGGTGATGAGTTTCCTAAATCGTATTAAATTTCACTTCCATAGAACGAATTTACGATATGGTGAGTTATTCTGTTTCATTTAAATTTAAATTTTTGTTTTACTGCATTTCACATTAAATTATAATTTATTATAAAAGTTATGTTATTATATTTTGTTAATGGTAATACCAATGCTGAAATACTATTAGCATCATCAATCAAGAAAAGGTAAGCGGAGAACTCGCAACTTCAATTTTAAGTTATTAATTAATAATTAATTTACAATAAATTACTTTATTTCAATATTGGGCACCTTATCTATTCATATGTACTTTATGCTTTAATTCAGAACCATAAGGGTATCTCCAATTCCGCAGCCTAGCAACAAACACTGGTTTTTCCCTTTTAATATTTGCTTAATGAATAATAAAAAGTAAAACTTACTTATTTATCACTGATCAAAATATCACCAATGTTCATATAACCAATACGTTATGTATGTACATGACATTGTGTTGTCATATAATCGCTAGTGACGAAATACGAATGTGGAATCTTCAAGTAGAGATTGGATAGGCTTTAGTAACTTAAACTTCGCCGTCACTTACCCTCAGGTGGGATTTTTTGTCATGCATTAACTTAGTTTATTTAGAAAAAAAAAACAGTAGTTACAAAACAGATTACCGGCTGGTAACAATAATGAACGATAAATAAATTAATAATAACCACGAAACGTTGGACACGGGTCACCAAAACGGAATTAAGTTTAGATAACTTTACGCCGTATCATAGAATTCTACTTACCGACTTGCCTTTAGAAACTTTACACCTACCAGTATCCTTCTGTAAAGTAAAACCGTATTTAAAAAAAATAAAAATACGTTACCCTTTCGTTCCCATGGGTAATAAAGAAGCGACGTTCGTCCCTCTCGCCGGTAATGTAATTCATTTTTGAACAAACAAAACCTTCGACTACCATGTAATAACACTTAGTCAGGTTATACAAGTCAATACCCTTATAGAGATTGCAAAATCCTATAATCTATTTTCCGAGACGGAAAATATTCTAGATTTTGATAAATTATGTAATTTCTAAACATGTCTAAATAATCTGTTCAATGGTTTAAGTTTCTTCGTGTTCAACTAAACAAATAAAATTTTAAAAAATATATATATATATTTACATCTCTAGAAATAGCGTTTTATATTCTCGAGTTTTATTCATATTATCAATGTATAAATCTAAGGCCAATGCTAGGCTCAAATGTCTTTTCACAATGTAAAGGTCCATAATTCATTACAATGGTTAAGTACAAATCGGCAGACTTGACTCACTTTTGAGAACCTCATGGACAACTCACAGATAAATTAGAAATGTAACTTACAAAGTAATAGAATCAAACCCTGCTTCCTTTGCCGGGGACTGTTCAAGTCAGTAGTCACTATAACAATTGTATGTACGACTATAGAGTCGTAGCGTCCGCTGTATTCACCATTTCAAACAATTATAAATTAAACCTAATTTCCACTGATCTTCACTACAGAGTATAAAACACAGTCTGTCTAAGCATAGTAATCTCAAAAACTACTGTACAAATTTTCATGCGGTTTATAATTTATACCAATCGATCCACGTGAAAGGTATAAGGAAATACTGTAGATTGAATATAAAAATAAAAACAATAATATTTTTTTCAACTGCGATTACTATTAATTAAAGTAAAAATCATATTACGTGAAACGAACGCAATGGCGGATTACTGGATATATATGTATACATATTTTTATTATAAATATATTAGTTGCCCTATAACTGCTTAACTACCTACTGAATCGGCCTTCAATATTCTAATTAGATTACATGTTTATTACTAATGAATAACTGTAAGAATCTAAAATAAAGAATCTACAAAACTAAATTTAAAAATCTGTGACGTTAGTGTTGCCACCTGTAACATAAAATAATATAGCTCTCAATCCAAACTGCAGCTTCATTATGTTACTATATATTCTAACAGCTCTGTAAAGCGAAAAGTGAACAGTAATCCGTCTAGAGAGACGCCCGTCATCCCGTAACTAAGTAATCCTCAGAGACGTGATTCTGTAACCACATTGAGGTACAATCGTGTACAAATCAACTCATCGCTCAATGAAAGACAAACGGGAAATTAAGCTGTTTGATATAAGTAACAAGGCCGGCATCAAACAATTAACCAAGAAAAATCAATAAGCTTGCTTCTTATTAGCTCTTTTTTATGCTTGTAGCCATCAAACGAATGGACAACCTGATTGTAAGTGGTCACAGTGGTCACGGACATCTGTAACGCCCAAGGCATCATTAACACGTTGACGTTGATGACATGGGCATACACAAATAAGACATCAGAAATACCCATAACCCGAGAACATTGACGTTTGCCCCAGCCGGAAAACAAACTCGGTACCTTTCCCTCAGCAAGTCGGGCTACTACTAACTTACGGGATCATCTCACAGTTAATTTTATACAATAAAATGATTGTCTCGATAACCTATGAAAAATTGGCGCTATTAGTTCTCCCAGCGCGTTGCCGGTCAATAAAAAGCTTGCTCGCGGTCATTTCAATTAAACCACATTTACAAAATTTCGCACGTCATATATAAGTAAAGTAGTTTTTTTGTTAATTTTTATCTATAGTGAAATGTCGTTATATTTAAATATCGAACAAAGGCGCCAGAAGCATTTTTTTCTTTTATTGTAACGTGTTTTATATTTCTTATATCAATAATTGATTCTATGGAAAACAATTGGTGTTGCCATAAATACAGATAATTAAAAAATAAGATTTTCGTTGTTGCTGAATTCTAATTTGGAACCTATTCACTGGTGTTCTAATTCATTTTTTCACTGTTTACGATTAACGACAGTCCACTACTAATATTTGAAAAACGGTCGGTACTACCTCCGACGGGTCTAGATCGTAAACTTTGCACCTGTGTGCGATATGTATGCATAGCGTCAGTCCGTCAGCGTATATTAGATTGACGGCACTCGATATGCAGACGGTTCGTTAGCTGTGCTACGCCTTCAAGCACATAATAGATTCACGTCAGGGAATATCCACTGCGAAATAGTTATTCATAGCCAAGAAATGATAACTGAAAATTGCTTTGACGACAATTGCTGGGATCTCTATGGTTAGTTATAAGTTTATTGCTACCGGACGTGAACTATTACATATTTTAGTATATATATATATCTTTAGATACATTCGAAAGAAAACGGAATTCTTTTGGGTTCAATCTCGCGTATTTCTATCTGCCTATGTTTCTGCCATATCCTTCGATTGTACTAGACAACTCGTAGGAAGATCAGACGCTCAGAGACGGACATGTGAAGAATATACACGAAAATTTCGGATGTTAAATTTGGAATAGGAATATAAATAAAGGAATGTTTTAGAGAAAAATCTATACGAAAATCCGTTTTTAAGGATTAACGTGGATCATTATTGTTTTACGATTTCAATATTTTCGGCTTCAAATGTAAACACGAGGTATGTTTACAGGTTGTTGGTGACGCTATGTTCTGAATGCTCTCGATCAACACTCTATTAGTGTCATTCCTGTATCTACTGCAATATTAAGGCATATGTTTCTCTTTTCTGTTTTTCGTTCTTCCTTTCAATACGACCCCGTAGCCCAGTTGGTAGTGACCCTGCCTGCCGAGCGTGGGGTCCCGGGTTCGATTCCCGGCCGGGGCAGATATTTATGTGACAGATAAATGTTTGTTCTCGGGTCATGGGTGTTTGTGATGTGATAATTGTGTATGTGCATGCCACCCGCAACACAGGGAATCCTAGTGCGGGGGTGTGAGTGTGTAAACGTTTTTTTTAATACTTTCTAAAACAATTAAGGAGATCCAAATAGGTAATTACATATATAGATTATTGCTTCTACTTAATGGATGTACTTTATGGCCGTCTTATTTAAGTAACAACCATCAAATAGATATGGATGATAGATACTTAACACATTTATAACTCATATCATGACATCAAAATAACACATTAATCATAAAATCCTTTTAATGTGTTTTATTTGCCGTGTCAATCAATCAACAAATCACATTCTAGTTTACTTTTTGGTCCGCAACGCATTGGACACGCATACGACTTGATTTTGTAACGAACGTAAATTGGCGGCCATGGGTATTTGTATCAAATAGCCCATGTATCTGCTATCAACATAAAAAAGACCTGCAGGTGATTCAATGGCCATTTTGCTACTTTTATTATGTAGTGTAACAAATTCCAAGAAAACGTCCCCAAGGATATCAAATACTTGGTGGAGTCGACCGTGAAAAGAAATGAAACAGAAATAAAGAATGATTTACGTTATACCAGTCCGGTTATATGTAACACTAACTGTATCAAATACACTGTCATAAATTTACGCGTAGAACCAGAAAAACAGTAAGAACTATTCGGTGAGTATATTCATATACTTGTAAATACATGAAGGATCATTTAAATAGTGAAAGATTTTAAATCTTTAACGAGGGAGTCATTATCAACATAAGCCTCAGGGTCGAATGGTGAGCATAGCTCTCTAGTTATCTTGGTTCTCACACTTAGTGGGGTTGAGGCTAAACTTTGCGTAGCTCTACATCCAAGTGCGCTTTATATCCATTAGCAATCCATGCGTACTGTTAAGAACATTACGAACCTTAAGTTTCCTTAGGATATCTTCTTTTACCGAAGCAACGAATAATTCATATGTAATATGTTTGTAATTTCAAAAAATTAAATATTCGTGCAGAATTCATAGATTCAACTGTTTGGGAGACGGTGCCTCAGGAAATTTAGAACGGAGAACTCCTCCATTAAATCTGCATTAAGGCATTTTGGAATGTCGTTCTAGTCTCGACGAAGAAAACGTGTCCTGTTCCTAATATCTAATAATAGAGTAGACCTCTCGAAGATCTATTCGAATACTTTATCGTTAACACGTTGTTATAAAGGGAAAATCTAGTCCATAAAATCGTAGTACTTAAACTGAAAGCCTGTATAATATTTTCTTATTTCACACACCGATTTATTAGAAACAACAAGCAATATTTAAAAAAAAAAACATAATTGAAAATCTACGTATTTATCACTAAAGAAATACTGATTATTATGACAAATTTCACGAAAGTCGCTAATATTATGTCCATTTGCAAAACCAGCCGCTCAAAGCTTTCTCTATAACTTGTAATAAGCTCTAATAGAACTTACCCGGTCTCATCACAAAACAATAAAATTTATTCAGTGACGAAAGGCAATGATGTAAGTGTCCTGGTTTGAGTCAATTGATAAGAAAGTAATTAACTTACTTATTAATTTAAAAATTGAAAGCCTTATATTGTGTCAGATGATGTCCAGTTGGATGGGTGATTATGGTTATAATGAAAAAAATTACCCTTTTGACAAAACTGAATTTTCAAAAATTTGAAAACTTTTTCAATGCCCAAAAAAATGCTTACTTCTGTATTTTGTATAACCAACTTTTAAGCTGTCACTATAACATATAAGAGGGAATCTCCATTTATTACTGTTAAATAAAAATTTATCAAACCGTTTGTTTGAATAACAGTTACATACGAGTACGAAGTATAATATTTGTTCAGTATTATGTCAGAAAAAAGATCTCCGAAAAACGATTATGGCAATTTACAGTTGAATAAAAAAAAATTTTGAATGATAGTACTGCATCGAAAGATTTTCAAATCGTAATGCTTATATACCTTTTCAAGGACTTTCACTTATGACTTGAACCACAAATACCTCGGGCAAAGGCTTTTGTCTGACATTCCAGTTTGTGCGTTATTTTATTACATTGGCAGACAGCAAACATTCATCTATTTTAATATAATTAAATTTGCCCTAATTGAATTGCTTAATTTGTTGTCCCGTTCGTGCAGGAATCGAAGCAATGAACAACAAACTAATTAACGTAAAATTTTGCTCCAAATGCAGCTTTATTAGTATAACAATTCAATTAATTAAAAGGTTACGTCATAAAACAACAGGATTGTTTTGTAAATTGTAATTATTTATAATACTAGCAAACTGCCCTCGCTTCGGTTTAGGTAAGCTACGTCTTACATTATTTTGAATTGATTTATAACTTTTTATTTATGGACGGATTGCAATGAAAACTTTAAGTATTAAGTGACGCTTACTGTAATACATAAGTGAAAACCAGAACGAAATCGGTTAAGCCATTTCTGAGATTAGCGGGAACAAACGCACAGACAAAAATTCTAACAACTATTGTATTGGGTTCTATTGCGTTAATAAAGGCACCTAATAATGTTTTTTCTCACATATCGTTCATGTACAGAAAGCGATCAATTAGAATTTTTTTAATTAGTATCGATGAAGCACCCTTGGTGACTCTTAAAGTTTGAAGGCATATGTTGGTAAGTGATCAATTGTCTAGAGGGGTGACCACTTTCAAACTGTGCCTACGAGTACATTAAGAGGAGGTTTAACGCTAAGTGTGTGACAAACCAGTGCGCGTTGGCAAACTTCACACAGCTTCATTATTTATAACTCTCATAAACTCAAAGGCTCCGCTAGAAAAAATATCTTATTAAATATAGCTTATATCGAGAAACTAGTGTTTATTTAAAGTATCATAAACAGAGCATACCTCACACCCTGCCCAATAATATTCGGTATTACCCAAAACCCACATATTAATTTATTATAAGATAAATTTCTATAGATAAATTTAAATTTAAAATTATATATGTAGGTATTTTGTAAATACACTTATACACCTATTTTTTTGCTTCTACTACCGTTTCGAAAAGGTACTTTAACATCGATGAGAAGAAAAGGTGAATCGTTAAGTTTACGAATTGTACCTGCCCCAAAACAATGTCATTCAATACTATCAGGCGCTTCCTGTTTCCTGTGTCACTTTCGAGTACTGATTTTTAAATTGGAAACATTTGTTTATTACGATAAACACAAAAACATTCCTTATTAGGTTGTATTTATTCCACGAGAACAGATCCATTTTATGGGATACAATGTATCCAAAATAGATATTAACCTATGATATTGATCATAAATCGCTTAAGATGTTTCGTCTTTTATATAGAAAAACAAAACCTTAAAAAAAATTAAAAATATAATTAACAACAGATTCAGCCCCGTTTAAGTTTTATTAATACCCACTCTTGTTTCGCTTTTCAAAACCTAATCCTTATTTATTATTATTATTATTATTAAATTATTATTATTATTAGTCACCGTTGCCCATACACGGGCAAACCAAACCAAAACGGTAAACCAAACCGGCAAACCAAAGGCATCACTGCTGAGTAGTCGGCCAAAAATTAAGAAAAGAGAAATAAAAAAGTACTGGCATTCAAGCCCTCAGTCGGAACACTACGAGTCTTATGTTTTATATATTTCATCAGGGGTTGTCATGTTACCCCATTTACTCCTTTAGGAGTCGATTTAGGAGAATCTCAGTCCTTTAGGATTCACTAACAGACCTTCCATACTAAGTTTTGTCTCATACCATGTTGTATTTAATTAATCTAAGACCTCGTGAGGCAAGCCGAACTGGGATTTCATTTCCACCTGATTAACAACGTTCATTCACTCAGCAAATCTCGTTTGAACTGTTTCAAAGGGATTAAACAGTATTAGAGAATTTAATGCTTGCTCTGAAGATAGTATTGGATGTACCTTCATCCGAATGGTAACAAAGTTCTACAATAGAAGCATGTCAAATAATCCACATTGACAGCACCATGATATCTTAACGAGCGCATAATCGGTCATAATGCAGACGGATTCAAAGAATTAAGAAATTCTGTGGGAAAATGAACAGCATCTTCAAAATCGACTACAGTGTCGACCGAGTAGTATATATTCGTCGGCATCAATCTCTGAAACAATCAAGTTATTTATCTTATCTACCTGTTCGTTAATAGGTGACACAATCGCTCTTTCTTTGAACCAAGATATAGTCGTATAACTTATGTTATCAATGTCGGGATAGACACTGTTGTTCAATTCTTGGATATTATTTATTACAACACAACGGTTTTGACTGTCCAGGTTCATCCTTCCATTATTTTGTGTTAGATCTCCATTGCCAACTTTAAGCAAGATCTCTGAAAAGCTTATTCTCACGTGAAGACAACGAAACTCTCATGTTTGTTTTAAGTTCCGGTTTATTGAGGTGTCGCCAAAGGTGAGATCTTTTTATGAGGCATTTATTTGATCAACACGTGTACCTCTAGTCACAACTGGTAAAATTTGACGAAAGTCACCTGAGAACAAAATTGTACATCCACCCATTGGTGAGTTTTTACTGCGTAAATCGCACATTGTTCTATCTAATGCTTCCACGGAAATCTTGTTCGACATGGTGGCTTCGTCCCAAACTATTAGTGAGCAATCACGCATAAATTTTTCCGTACCGATTTGTTTAGAAATGCTACAGACACTGTTATTATCATTAATAGCAATCTTTAACGGGAATTTGAATTTTTCGTGTGCGGTTGGGCCTCCGTCTAAAAGTTTAGCTGGGTCAAAATCACCAAGGTGGAGAATTAGCTTTGCCAGCAAATAAATGTCAAAATTTAGTTTATTCAAGCAAATCGTTATTATAAATATTACTTAAGTCTGTTCATATTAACTGTACATAATATTTAATACTGCAAAAGTAAAGCACTGCATTATATTATTTGAAGAAATACCCACAAAAATCATTTCGGGAACGCGTCCTACATAGCTCAATCTTCAGAAACTACCTTTGGAAATATACATAAAATAAAAAAAGTGAAAAGTTTTTTTTACTTAATGGCCTACAATTGTATCTTATATCAATTAATTATTGTTATTATTAAAGAAAGAAAATAAATTACAGGAAATCAATTCAAAATATTTTGTCCGGCGATGTAAGCATCATTTTAGTGAACGCAACTATGATTCTCTGTAAAAATTTAGTTTTTGAACGCAACCTTTAGTTGTTTATGGTACAGTGATGTGAACGATGGAAACAATCGGGGTGTTGAGAGAGTTTTCGCCAAAACAATTGAAAATAAGTGGTAAGTATCTTTCAATTCATTATTTATAGAGCGTACATTAGTACGTCATCATACCGGGAATGCGTTTCTCAACTTGGAATATTACAAAAATACATTTTGTAATGTTTTATAGCAAATAGTAAACTCAATTATTTTACAATAACAAAGCCGAACATGATGTCAAAGATGGCTGCCATCTAAAAAGGGCGCGTTTATTCAAAAAAGTCATTTCGGGAACGGTCATTCCGGGACCGTTCCCGGACTTGACGGAGCGTTCTCGAAATGATGATCACGTTCCCGAAATGACTTTTTTCAATAAACGCGTCCTGTTATTATAACTATTAGCTAGTTAATTCAGTGTATGTTGTGCTAAAATATTATTCAATATTTTTTAGCAATATGGAGTCTCCTGTGGCTGAAAAAAATAAAAAACGTCCGAAAAAGCAAGTTAAAAAAAATAGTTCGGCTTACTTGCGTCAAAGAGAGAAAGCAAATGCCAGGAAAAGAATTTTTTTAAATAAGATGATGGAGGAAAAAAGAGAAATAAAAAGAGCTAAGGATAGAGCGTATTATCAGAAAAAAAAAAGCTAAAAAGAGAGTTAAAAACATTGATGAGATGACTGCGAGAGAAAAACGAAAGCAGAGAAAAATTTGGAAAGAAGCTTCAAAAAATACAGAGAAAAGAAGAAGGCAATATCGAGTATAGTAAACAATACTCCGCCCCATTCTGATGATGAATTAGCTGCAGCACGGTCTTTAGTAAGAAGAACAGTGGGAAGAAAAATTGTTCGGAAGGATAGAGCCGAAGCATACCGTAAAATAAAACAACAAGAGAAAACAGTTGCTAACATAAAACGTATAAATTAATTTACCTTATGCAACATTATTGAGAGCAAAACCATTTTGGGTGGTATCTCCAACATTCAGAGACAGAGAATCTTGTTTATGTGTTAAACACGAAAATTTCCAACTTAAACTTAACAAATTAAAAAACTTACAAGAATTAGTTAATCACACGAGTGTAGAGAAAACCATCGAGGATTATAGTTGCGACATAACATCGTATGACTGCATGAATGGTTTGTGTGATACTTGTAAAAATCAGAAGCTTGAGTCAGATGATAATGCAGATTCTGTGACATATTTCCAATGGAAGTCTGTTGTTGAAGAAAAAATTGTAAAAGGTGAGAGTAAGAAGTTCAAGATCACAAAAAAGCCTGCAATTTCATGTACAGTTAATAAATTAAAAACGGCTTTTATTGAAGATATGCCAGTTATGAAAAAACATCTCTGTTTGGCATTTATAGTTACAACAAACTTAAAAAAGAGATGAAAGAAAATTTAACTGAAAAGGAGGTAATGATACAGATAGACTTTTCGGAGAATTACACAACTAAATACGCAACAGAAATCCAGTCGACACATTTTGCAAAAAACTATTGTCTATTCATACAGGGATATATTATATACGAAACGTTGACAATGGTTTAAAATCCAGATCTTTTGCTACCGTGAGTGAAAATTTGGATCATCAAGCCCATGCGGTATGGGCTCATATGAAATCGATCCTACAAATAATATTGGAAAATAAAGATATCAGCACCATTCATATCTACTCTGATGGACCAACATCTCAATACCGTAATAGAACTAACATACATCTCTGGTTACAAACATTAATAAAGGAATTCAAACACATAATAAAAGCTACTTGGACATACAGTGAACCTGGCCACGGCAAAGGACCCATGGATGGCGTAGGTGGTACCCTTAAAAGGACTGCCGACAGGCATGTGTTAATGGGACAAGATATTAAAACATCTTCAGACTTAGTGAATTTGTTTACGGAGTCTACTATACTGTAAAAAAGATTCCTCGCGATGACATTTCTAGAGCAAAAGACTTGGTTCCAAAAATCATAGATGCCATACCAGGTATCATGAATATTACAAAAATTACATGGCAAAAAGGACCAGAAGTTACAATTAAAACATACCGACACGACCGTTTTGAAAAACAACTAAGAATGTCAGTATTATCTGGCAGTTTATATCGGAACTCTGAACCAAAAAACAAGGGAATACCTTCAAGAAAGTTTTCAGATCCAAAAGAGCCTATAAATACAATTGATGTACAAGATTTACTGCAAATGAAGAAAGGGAGCATTTACAACACCATTTACTCATCATCAGATGATGATGAAGAAGATTTAATGTCGATTTCTCTTCGTCAGCAGATTGCGCAAAAATCAATTACTGTTGATGCTGGTACATCTTACAATCAAGACAAGGAAAACCTACACCCAAATTTAATATATCCTGGAACCTTTGTTTTAATTAATGTACCCACACAAAAGAAAACTGTCAATTACAGATATGTTGCCACCTGTAAGACAGGTGTCGATAAAGATGATGGATAAACCCTAGTCACATTCTTGAATTCGGTATGTAATAATGCAAAAAAATTTCAATTAGATCCGAGTGATGTATCCTACGTTGCATTTGACCAAATAATAAGTGTTATTTCAACGCCAGTGCTGAAAAAAAAAATAATAGAGCGTATTATTACTTTGAGACTGATATTGATGTTTTTGAAAAATTTTAATGTTTGTTTCTTTTTATATAATATTATATTCTTGTGTTTAATCGATATGATTAGAGTGCTTGTTTTGATGTAAAGTTTATTTAATATTAACTATAAAACAATAAGTATAATATTTAGATTGTTTGGTTAACACCATCATAAAAGTTTAATATGATGATTAAGAATTTCTAATCGGTTGTGCAAATTAAAGACTGTAAAGTGATTTAAGTTTCGTTTTTGATAATTAGGAACCCTTATGCCAATATGAATAAATAAGTATGACGTACACATTTCTTATTATTACAAAAACCTAAATTGTATCTATATCGTCATTTAGGGAACACACACATCATTCCACGAACACTTCATAATTTCCGGGAACACACTAAAATCATAGATAATACATTTCTTATTTTAGATATTTAAAAAGGGTCCTGGTAATATTAAAATAAGGCGAACTTTTTATACCTATATCATGTTAATTTATATATAAGACAACGATATTTCTCATATTTAGATAATTTAGACAAAGAAATAGTCATAATAGCTCCATTTACATTATATTTTGCTTTTTAACGTCTTTATTGGCAATTACATTACATTTCTTTAATTTCTATTAATAAATAATATATATACGCTATTGAAGAAGGTAAAAAAATAAATACTTATGTAATATTTTAATACTATTGTAAACTTCACAAAAACGTTCCCGGAATGATGTTTTTCACTGATAGCTCACTTTAAAAATAAAATTAGAAGAATAGTAATCAATTCTATGCTCTGCCAACGTAAATATTGTTAAAACATAACTTTAGTGATCATTTAGCCTGATCATCAAAGTAATAGCTGTTAGGTAAATTCATCAAAAAACGGAATTTTGAATTCGCCACCTTGGTGATTTTGACCCAGCTGCAATGCCGGATGATGCTACAACTAATGCTATTTTACCATTACAACTGACTTTCTCTAAAAGAAAATTGATTAAAATTTTTGCCCTGTTAATGTTTTCCCTGTTCCTCTTGGAGCATCAAGGAAAAACAATTTTCCTTCATTCTTATCAATTGATAATAGTAACGCAGTGAATACTTTTTTGATCGATGTTCAAGAACCTTCTTGAGCTACAACTTGTATCAGTCTTGATTGATCGTATGACATTTCTCTTGTGTAGTCGGCACTGGTTAAATCTGAGTTAGTTATATTGGTTGGCATCGGCAGACCAAAATCCCTTGTGAGATTTACCCGAAAGTAATTGCACTACCTTGTTCTGTTCAAATAACGCTTCATCAAAGATGTTTTGGTTATATTGAACACAATCTAAAAATAATTCCCGCCGACGCTAAATCAGAATGTTATTTACCGTATTTTCTTGAAATTTATTCCATAGACTAACAGAGTTGGTCACTTGACAAAACGTTACAATGATGGCAATCAAATATCTCAATGATCTAAGTGAACTACACATAGCAGCTTCTCATCATGTGTTTTCCCAGTGATAATCATCTTCCAAGAGACCCCTAGGGGTTTAAGCTAGCTTTGCATGCTGCTTGATAAGTATTGTGAATGACACTTTCTTTAGTTTACAGGTGTGCAAAAGATGTTGGACCTTTTACAACATGCAGTAACATTGTCAAATAAAAGCATTCACTGTTTTTGAGATGAATGACATAGACCCTCCCAAGAGCACCCGTTTTTTTGACTCCGGGGAAACCATCGACTACAGTGCCTTGCTTTCATCGTTGAAAAGTTTTTTAAGTCTGATTCCATGAATAGTAACTTGGAACTTTGTCATTTGTCAATGTTGTCGCGAAATCATCTTGAGCACATAACTTGAAGAATGCCGTTAAAATTGTATCCCGTGGATTATTAACAACTTCTTGAATATAGTTCTCAGTGAAATATGTAAGTGTGTAAGAACAGATTAGAAATTCAACCCATGTTCTATTTTCTTGGAGTTGCCAACTCGTAGACTGCGTGGAGAAGTTAAAATTAAAATTCTTTATGACAAGAATCTTACGTTAGATGTGATGCTTGAAAAATATTATTTATACAACTATAATAAATAATAATTAAACAGGAACACATATACAATCACATTTTTTATATAGTCGATATATATTAGAAGCTGATTTATTGATATATATTTTTAGAAGTTATATATCTGTTAGGCTACTGGTGTGTTATTATAAGACGTGAAAACCATGAACAGATTGAGACGATACTTAATCTATAACTTATATTATGGGTCAATAGCTCGGATATGTTTGATCCCGAAAACTCTAGATTTTTCCACAGGAATAAGGCACGAAAGTGTGAATAGTTGTAAAAAGAGACATCGCTATCTGTTTATTTATTTACTCTTTAACCTGTTAACCAGTTTCGTAAAATGTTCTACCAGGCAACCTTTGAAGATAGTTATAGGTTGTGGTAGGTGTTAAAAGAGCAATAATAAAATTACATATACATGTATAAACATATATACCTATACAAATATATACCTACATATAAAGATATGAATACATGACATATACTTAAGCAAATCAGACTATGAGTTGTGTTAGGTAATACTCGCAGACTAATTGCTTAAATTTCCACAAAGTTGAAGCTTTTACAATATTTATAAGTTGGACGCTCCAGAGGAATACCGCCTGAATAGCAAATGAGTAGTGGCTATCGACTTCTGTGTATTATGATTTATATTAGAGAGAATTATGTAATTTTCGCCATAAATTTATTGAATCAAGGCCTCTCCATCATTTTAGTCACTGTCTGTTTAGTTTAGTTAAAGATAAATTCTATTATTTTTGTTTTACATATGTAAAATGTAGATCAATCGAATACTTACACAAAAAACATGAATTCGCAAACGGGTCATTAGAGAAACACAGCACTCCATCTAATACAAACACATTAACATCATTCTAGTGAAGAAAACAAAAAGGCACATGTACAATATTCATTATTTGCTTAGGTATACACAAACTAAATATATCGTTATTACTTGAATGAAGGAAACTCCAATACGCAAGGCGAATGAAAGTGCCACCATTATAGCTAACTCACTCATGACAGATGGCACACAGGTGCCATAAACGCGCAGTGCAGTGCCGCTGCATCGGAGCGAGACGCACAAGTTGCGCAAAACTTCGGCAGTTGTGGTTTCGCAATATTCCCACGATTAAACGCTAGCGGAGTGTGGAATAAACTTTATACCACTAAACTCAAGACTACTATTTATGGCTAAACATTATAATGACAACTCTCGTCAGGTTCCCACAAAGCCTTTGAATCAACCAAATAAGACTTAAGGCACATTGAAAAATTTTGTAATCCTAGCAATTTTAAATGTTTAAATCTTATTCTAAATTAAAAAAAAAATTGATTCAAGCATTATTTAGCAGGAAGTGACTTTTTTTTAACAACAACAAAATAAAATTAACATTAAATTAAAAAGATATAATTACGTGACTCGTGATGCACACTGCCACAACTTCGCATGCGACTGCTTTCTTTTACCAAAAATCATAATTTTAATGTGATTAATATAAGATTTTGTTAATTTCGAGGCCACAAGAGGCTATGACGTTTTCATGAACATGTAAAAACCAGCCTTCAAATCTGTAATAATCACTTCAGTAGCAATAAACATAATAATATTAAATTTTTAAGTTACATAAAATTAATACTGTACCTCGCGTAGTGATATAAATACCTATCTATATGTTCAGTCAATATAGTACATGGTGAGATATGAAATTTGCAAGCTGTTACCAGCTGTTCAAATT
The DNA here is from genome assembly GCA_003671415.1 of Megathymus violae. Lineage (NCBI taxonomy): Eukaryota > Metazoa > Arthropoda > Insecta > Lepidoptera > Hesperiidae > Megathymus > Megathymus violae. Next base: position 1,931,498 of record PDGT01000021.1, read on the forward strand.
TCTTATCTACAATACACTGCACTTTTGTACAGAGTACTATCGTATAACAGGTATTTTATGGAAAAAGATAGCAAACTTCAGCTCCCCGAGGCAAAGCAATCTCACCTGTAATGGTCTAGAGATTTGAATTGAAGATTAATCCCGGGAGTTTCCTGCATACATTATAAATTTTTGATGCTATGTTCACATCTGAAATTAATATGTCACGCTCTGTTGAAAGAAACGGGTAGTGGAAGGTAGTGGTAGTACTTGTGTTCTCTATAATAATTTTAGATGTAAAGTAACGAAACTGTTAGGAAACGAAATGACATGTGATCTAGCATACACGTCAGCACCAAATAATGATAAAGAACTGTATTGGAATTGAAAACTAGATCCAGTTTTACGAATAACATCTGTGACTATGGTAGCGAAAGCCCCGTTCAGAAATGGCAATATCGAAATAGTCCGTTTCTCTTAATGATGTTTTATCTAAAACGCGCAATAAATATCGTTAAACCTTGTCGAAGTTCTCTAGCGGTCCAAGAATTTTCAATGAAGCCTTGTCGAAGTTCTGTAGCAGCACCCGAATTTCCGGAACTCGCGTTACTTAGAACCCTTTCATTTACCCACATTGTATTTTCTTTCTTTCTTTCACTTTCTTTCTTACTTTCTTCTCATTTGGCCGACAACACATCAGTGGTACCTTTGGTCTTGCTGATGTCCACGGGCGACAATGCCCACTTACCATCAGGAGGCTCGTTTGTCGACTAATAACATGAAAAAAGATGATCTGATTTAACGCGATAAGGATCACAGATTTCACAGTAACAATTAATTAGTAACTAAACCGTATATACATCGTGCTTTCTGTAATTGTGAGTAAGGAAAAAACTTCTTGAGCGTTTCTTGCCGCTTCTTCCGGGATCACTCACGGTAGGGATTTGTCGAAGCGATGGCATAATTTGACTTTCGAAAAGTGTTTATAAAAATTAACGTCGAATTAATTTTATTTCACTTACAAATAATATTATTCTCTTATGTGACTAACACTTCACGTGTATGTAGGTGATATGAAATTTAAAAGCTTATAACCACATTTTTGCCGATACCCAAGAATATAGCCATAACAACATCAGTATATTTTGCTATAAATTTGTATTAAGATTATTTTCGATGTTGAAGTAAGAAGAATATTTTTAGGGATATAAATGACTGTAACCATCTTTGAAACATGTAGGGATGAATCAGCCAAGCACCGAATCCATTCCTTGAATATGCTCTATCTCCCCAGCTTACTCCCAACGTTACTTATCGTCACATTTTTTATCATTTTAGCTAAACCCAACCGGGAAATGTTTTTCGTATTTCAGTTGAAATATACGCGAGCTAATTAAGAAGCATGTTTCCCGCTTCGTTCTCAGCCGGCAAGCCTGGTACAGTATGTGAATGGGTGTCAATGTCTACAAACCATTTCGCAGCCTGTCAGCTCGATTAGGGATTATTGAATGGCTTTTTGCTAAGAATCGATACTCACAAACATCTATCACCGATAAAAAAATGCAATGTATTAGTAGTATGAAAGTATTATGAGATACCCAAACAACATTAAACGCTACGATTGGTAAACGGCTTAACTCACCTCGCCTTGATAATGGTCCTCTGAATGGCCCGAAACTAGTCTATACAATTATATTACCGTTTCGAAAAAGTACTTTAAAACTGAGGAAACGAAATGGCGAGAGTCCTCAGCTCTTCTTTTAAATTAACTTAGCCTAAGCGGAATCGGTTGTGGCACTTTAATTTCTAAGCGTTTCTATAGAGTAGTGCTTTAACACGTTATAACCGGCAAACACACATGACTAAAGTCGTTCACCCGTCATAATGGATATAGCCACTCACGAATCCTTGGTAATAAGACTGAGCACCGTAATCCTCAGGAGTAACTATGTATATGGGACCGGTATGTCTAATATGTGAAGTACCGTGCACCGAAACATAAATTTACTTACTTATTGACTCAAAAAAATATACTCTACCAGATTTTTAATTTCAATCCAATAGCGACTTATTGCTGGATCCTGGTCTCTTCTTATAAAGAAGTTTGATATTATCTAATCCGTAAAGGAAATTCGTCACCCGGAGAACCTTGACATAGCTTAATGAATGCTCTCTACTGGCAACAGACGGCGAACATTTCCTCCGAAATACAAAAGAGCCACCCAATGAAGTCTCGATCGCGCTACTGAACACGTTCAATCACTTCGGATAAACAACATCGCGCTTCAACATTCTGCCACCTTTCGAAAAGAAAACTATCGATTTATGTTAAGCGAATATTATATTTAATTAATCGAGTCGTGAATAGTATAAAAAATATGACAATCGCTGACTGTTAACTCACTTAAACATGTAACTGCCTTTGTTTGGAATAAAGTTTTCGCACTGCCTCCAAGATACTGTCGCCTGCTAAATGGATTATTTATAGTTAATACATATGTGAAAATACAACAAAGTGTGTTTACAGTGTTTTGAAGATATTGTTAGCGAATATTTCTATTATGTGTTAGTTTCAATATAATTTATTATAATTGAAATTAACTCAGTTATAACAAAGTTCTTATATTTTAACATTATCGTCAAGTGTTAACTTAAAATGAGTTGGTAAAAGAAACAAAGATATTGTATTATTGCGCTCACTTCTCATCATTGATTGTAATGTACCAATATATTTGTTGAGAGCATTTTTTTTTTAATTTCCTATACCAAAACTAGTTTATTATACAGAACCGGCCTAAGTACCTACAAAGTCACAAATCACCAGAATATCACTATCATTATACCATACACGTAAAAAAAACTTTTCAATGTCTAAACTACAATACTGTAATAAGCAGATTACACTGAATAACTTTGTTTCTCAGTGCCTAGATATCTTCAATTAAAGTAAACAAAGCCACACATTTTATTTCCAATTTTGGTTTATCTATACTAGTGTATGAAATCGAGACAAATCGATAATCTATATCTATACTAATAAAGTGAGAGTGCGACTTTGTGACTTTGTCTATACGGAGAGTAATCTTTGGAACTGCGGTACGTATTTAAATAATTCTTTTAGCATTTTAACGGCACAATATTACGTATGCACATAGACTATAATTATATTATATTTATTTTATATTATTTAGAGAAAAATAAAATATTATTAAAATTAGGAGATAGTTCACTCCGAATTAAGTTGGGGTGGGAAACAAGGGTAGATATAAAATATATGCAATAAAAAGTTTTACAAACTTAACTATACCGACTTATCTCAATACAAATCATTTACACAGTTATACAAATTGTCAGTCAAACCAGCACATTGTGAACGCTATATGTGATGAAACTCAGTTCGCACTTAAGTGAGCATGAAATTTCCTTTGTTCGGAGCAAAGTTCTCGTGCGCGTTTCAAGAATCATTTATCGCCATATTGTTCACCAGCTACTTCGTGTAAAATAAGAAAATTTAGGCGTTTGAATCAGCAGCACTTAGTAAATCTTTTATTTAATTATGATGTGGTTTTCACTATTCAGAATCACTTGAACTGTATTTTTTAATCTCTTTACATTTATTTCTTTATTTTATACATGAGTTTTTTAAATATCTATTCATTCAATATGACCCATAATAGTTCCACTGCTGGTCTCAGGTCTCCTCTTACAATGGGACGGGTTAAGGCCATACACCGCCATAACAAACAAACAATATAGAGGACTCTCTTTTACACAGGTTTCACCACAACGATTTCTTTCATCGAAGAATGTGATTAATAAATTGTAACATGCAAATATTTTGAAACATTACAAGTGCGTGCGTTGCGTTGTTTTTAAACGATTTGTCTAACCCTGCTTGACGGCAAGTTTTATGTTTTATGTTTCCAGTTTATTCAGCGGTGACTATTCTATGTTCAATTTATTAAATACTGTGAGAATAAATTTAAGAATAAATTCATTATTTTTGCTGAAAATATAAGCACAAATTTTCAATACCTTAAAATTGTGTTTATGTTCTATTTGCAATTAATGGGACTACAAGCTACTAAATCTATTGAAGTACATACCGTAGCTACTAGAAAAACAGATAATCATTGAGGTTATTATTCTTAATATAATAAAAGTAATTAGCCTCAAACAACAATACTTAGCGATTTTTAAACAACTTAATTATATGAATACTAATAAAATATTTCAATGTGACGCGATTGAACTATGCGTATCCACCAACTATTTATTTTGCTGGGAAATTATCTAGTTTTTCTTTTTGAAGTTAGTTTAATTTTTTTTTTTAATTTTTTATTTTGTATAAAATAGAATTGCATTAAATACTCTTTGTTGTGCGTCGTAACAATAATAGAATAAAAATTTAGCTCGTAACAAATAACAACAGACTGTTTATCGTTAATGAACGGTCTCTTCCTAACAACCTTTGGGCTCTTCCTCTTGACGAGGACGAAAAGAAATTATGGAGGGTATTGTATGCAAAGTAAATTTGCACAATTGTAACAGGAACGAATCTGTATGGAGAATATTTTTGAGAGATTTAATATACGTAGACTTTGTTACCTATTATTACTGTTATTGTTGTGATGTGAAGGTCTAAACACATATTTTTTTCATTTTTCTCTGCCTGTCTGAACACGTGTAACAATAAAACAACCGAACGGATTTAAACGATCCTTGGCATATGTGTAAATTACATTATGGGTCAAAATCTAGAATATTTCTATCCCGGGAATTAGATCTGTCCGCGCGGAATTTCCCAAGAGCGTTGTGAGGGCGGGTAAATAGTCATCAGTCTATTGGCACCTTAATAATTAACACTGAAAACCTAGTAAATCTTAATAAAAATTTGTTTATTTATTCAAAAGTAAGTTGACTAATGACGACACGAAACGGAATTTCAACAAATTATCATTAATAAACAGAGCTAAACGTGAACGCCACGAATTCGCAAGACAATTTAATTTAAATTAATGAACGTACTAACTTCTCAAAGAAGATTTGAATTGCAAACGAGATTAATATTTTCATTTCAAACAGTACCCGTACCGAAGTATACTAATAACTTGGTACATACCGAATTTAGAAACGATCTACTTTTAAACCGAACTGAACTATAATTTTAACGGTTCTCGATGTAGATGTGCGGTTCACAAAATAAATAAAACTAGTGGTCGTCTAGTGATCGAAATCGACACAAAGAAATCAGTGAAACACGAAATATCCACGCGCGGCTTCTGGGCTTCAAATGCATATTATATATGTAAAAATATTAACTTTCTGCACACCTTCTCCATCTGGCACATTAATTGTGCCAAATTTCGTACTCCTCCGTTCGCGTAATTGTCTTAAGAGTGGTTCAAAGTTTTTAGTTCACGTATTAATGTATAGATGATTTCAAACCAGCGGGTCGCCCCGACTTTGTTCAGTATAAATAATTTATCTATCTTACCCATAACCTAGTAACTCGCCCTCACTTCACTTCAGAAAACTTACGCCTTACGTTTAGAAATAGCGCCCGCATTGTTTGTGAATGTATTGCTAGTTTTATGAATAAAAAACATATCATGTAATTTATTATAATAGCTCCTCCAGGCAGGCAGCCAAAAATGTATTTACCGCCCTGTTAATAGAATGTCTATATTCACTTTCATTTCCTATCTCACTTGAATAAATCCATTTCCTAGGATAAAAAATATCTTAGAATATGACCCATAATATAAGCTATTAAAATGCCAACTATCATCCAAATGTGTTCATTGGTTTTCGTGTGATACGTGGTCTGAAAAAATTCCAAAAAATATGTTTTGACCTTTACGGGTATATCAAAAACAAAGCCTATCTACATTAAAATTTCCAAAAAATATTTAATATATAAGACTCAGCTCCGTTACAATTATTTATTGATATTGATTTCGACGGTATAATCCATACTAATTTTTAAATAACAGAAAATTAATATAATATAAATAGACATGTTAAGTAGTCTATGTACAACCAGAGTAATGTACATTTCAATTATTTTTTTATGTAAATAGCCGACAAACCAACAGACGAGACACCTGATGGTAAGTGGTCACCGTCGCCCGTGGACAATAGCATCACTGATGCGTTGTCGCCCAAGAAAGAAAAAGAAAGAAAGTGCTGGCTCTCAATCCCCTAGACGGGACACGATGACTCGGTAAATGGTAAAATACTTATTTTTCAGACAGTTTGTAAAATAAATAAATTAAATATACCTGCTTTACAATTTTTATAATCGTCGGTAAACGGATATGATAAGCAGGCATTCGGATAAAAATTATCCAAATAACTTAAACAAATTTCGAAACTTCAAATCTATGAATCTGCCCAGCTAATGCCACTTTTTGAGACAAATGACGAATCAGCGATTATCAACATAGAGCACAACGCAATACAATATCTAATAACCATGTAATAGTTAATATTATCTTTTCACTCGCCCAACCTTGTAAGAGGCACTCCAAGTATAAGGTTGTATCGACAACTAGTTTCTGAAAAACATCCTCCGTGAACATATGCTCATTACCTCGGACAACGATTATTGAAATGACGCTTATATTTTGTATTAGTTTTAACATAAAATTGCTAGTTGAACGTATTGAACTTCAGTTAGTAAATGTCAGAAACAACAAAACTTTTGTGAATCTCTGCAATCCCTCTATACTATTTTCAAACTTCTTTACGTATCGCGCACATCACGTTCTGCCTATGAGGAAAAATACCTACAGCGCCCCAGGCTATGACCGCTCTGCAACATATCTTTCTATTTCAAATTCAAATACAGAGAAGCGTTAAGCTTGAGAAGAATCTGGATAATTTGTTTCTATGACGTAACATTTTATGCTGAAACATCACTCAACCAAATTGAATCACTGAAATTGAAAAGTGAAATGAAGCATTTATTAAATTAATCCAATTTTGTGTAAAATATTTATACATATATGAATATTGTACCAAATTTCAGACTAAGCAAAACTAGTGGCTCTTTGATGGGTATACTATGTGTAAATCTATACTAATAAAAAAAATTTAACTGATCGATTTCCGTACATAAATGATATATGAGAAAAAATAATATTACGGGTCTCTTTATTAACGCAATAGAACCCAAAACAATAGTTGTTAGAATTTTTGTCTGTTTGTCTGTGCGTTTGTTCCCGCTAATCTCAGAAACGGCTTAACCGATTTCGTTCTGGTTTTCACTAATGTATTGGAGTAAGCGTCATTTAAAATTTAAAATGTTTAAGATTGTTTCACTGCAATCCGTCCATAAATAAAAAAAGGTATAAATTAATTTAAAATAATGTAAGGCGTAGTTTCCTGAAGCGAAGCATGGGCAGTTTGCTAGTATTTATAATAAAATTTCCTTACAATTGAGAGAAATGACATATAAAACTCACGTCAAAGCATTCTTATGCAGAAAGGTTATTACAAACTTGTTGATTATTTTAAGGATAAGAGTGCTTGGGCATAAGTTTGATATATAGCCGCAAGTGCGTTCTGTAACTGTATGTAGAAACAATCCTCGGGAGTTTCATGCCGCTTTCTTCTTCCGGAACCGTTCACAGGATTTGTTCAAGCAATGGTGTAGTTTGAAGTTCAAAAAAAGTTTGTAAAAACCAACTTCGAATAAATATTCATACATTCCTTTATTTCATTCATTCAATATGGTAAAATTTGGTTCATTTATCCAAAATGTAAGAAAAAAGTAAATTCCATATTTTATTATGAAAGGTTTATATAGCCAATTTTAAAAATCATCTTATTTTTAGATGATTTTACTGAAAGATTTTTATTTTATACTGTTAGCATGTAATTTATAATAAAGCAATGAACTTCGTCACTGACTAGAAATATGCCAAATTTAATTTAGTTATAACTATATTATATAGTTTTAGCAGTGAATTATGATAAGAAAATTTAAATTTACGCGTTTACGTAAATTAATAATAATTGAATAAATTAATACGAGTACAATATATTTATGTACTTACACCAAACACTGTTATACCAAAAACATAAATCAACACTCATAGGTTACACAACCAAATTATGCTATAATCTTAGTTTGTCTGTAATTATTTCAATCAATGAAACTATTTTATGCAAATAGTTCAACACTTAAATGTTAAATATGAGTTACGCAGTTATGAATAATTAGTTTATTTACATATTGTTTGAACATTGGACTCCGGCGATCCAAAATAAAATGATTGTTATTAATGAAATTGAGTTGAAAATGGCGGCCAATTCGAGATCGAAACTGTGAAGTAGCTTCATTTTGATTCAGCATTAATTACTGATAGTATTAATTGTTACATCATGCTGTGAAGTCATTTCATTAAATTTTTCACATTATAGTCTTAAATTAAAAAAAATATAATACTTATTACAGGTACTTATCTAGACAAAGATAACCATTTTTGTTGTCTTAACGGCATCATAATAATTTAAAATAAATAAGACGAATTGATTTAGAAGTGTAGTAACAGACCGACTGAATAAATCCGCTAACTTATTGCATGCTATTTAAATATATTTTATGAGAGTTGCAATCGAGCATGCAATCTCAATACACTAGCCAATACACTCTACTGGCATCTATTATAATAAACTTTTATTCGCAATACGGTCACACATATAATTTAAATCGGAAGATTATTAGTAAGTAGTCACTATCAAAGGCTTTCGCTCATTGTCTCGTAAAGTTTTTGTTTTTATAATATTGTTATGTGTCAGGATAAACGGGTTGGAAACATGCCAAAGTTCTTTCACTGAGTCTTTATTTACGTCAACACTAATAAACAGTGGCAGTCACACTCATTGAACTCAGATATTTCGCTTCGTAGAGAGGACTCCTCGCATTCGTATTCGATATCCGAGTTATTCACGTGCTTTTTTTTTGCGCCCAGACAAGGAGAAAGGGCTACCCTCCGGGTATGCGCGGGAGGGAGGTGGTGAATACTCATGCAAACCAGCGTAGCCGACTGCGCTGGTTTGTGGAACTCACGATAGACCGAGGTGCCTACCCACTAAACACCACCTGAGTTGGCTTCGGCCTTGCGGCCTCGAAGCCTTCATCGGTTGCGACCCCTCTTGGGGAAGAGGAGCGCTACACTCGCGACCTTGCTCGCTATTATAAGGATTTCTGGGCCTCCCAGAATTTTTTACGCTTTTCGCATTACTTCAGTAATCCTTGAAAAACAATGGAACAATACATGACGTAATTCGCCTTTTCAAATAAGACATAAGGGCGTAAGTCGCCTAATATACTCGAGGTACTCGTAGTTTTTGCCAGTACCTATTTTTTAAGGCCGCTATTGTTTTCTGCCGAACTGTCACGAGCCTTCGTTACAATATAGCTAACGGCGCGTACTGACTTCATTCGGGTTGAATAATTAATTATATAACCTTTGTCGATTCGGAATAATGTACCTTTCGAACGGTAAAAAAAATTTCCAAATAGGTGTCGTTCTTCCGGAGATTATCCTCCTCTCCCTGTCTCCATATTAGTATAGATTTTCTTAAGTTATAGCCATCACAGTAATTATTATTATTTTTTATGCAGTACATAACTCTTTTAATGTTGAATAAATATATTTTTGCTTCATTCTGTACTGTTCCGTAATTAATACGTATGAAATTTATATTACTTTACTATATTATTTACGACTTCATAAACCTACATACGTTATTTTTAGAACATTTTAACAGACATATTATATTCATATTCTACTAGGGTTATTCAATTTTTATTTATTAAGCCAAGAATTATACATATACCAATAATGATGGTTCTAAAAATTAAGATCTTTATTAATTTTAAATTAAAGCTAATAGCCTAACAAGTATACGGGCCATCGCTTGGTAAGCGATCAGAGCCACCCAGGAATGGCAGTATAATCAAGTATTACATTAAGAAATTACACCAACAATGAAACGGTTAATCCATAAATTGCAGTGGGGATTTGAAAAAGACAATCATAGTAGCTATCCAGGCTAAAATCCTTATGAATATGCACGTGGAACTTTAGTCAATCAAGGATATTACAGTACCAGCGACCTCCAACAGAAGAGACGTCACGACAAAACCTAGTTTTTAGTAATCCAGCTTACGAGCAGGAGACACCTCTCCTGCTCACCAATTAGTACTCAAATTCTAAGTTCTAGTTTATCAATTAATAAAAGACTCACTCATGAATGAAAGACAAAAATTTCTTAGACTTATAAGTGTAACAAATAAGGGGCTCCATTCATCTTTGAATCCAAGTCAACGCCATAAGTAAGATATATACCCAATATATGTCAAAATAATTATAGTCTACAAATTTATACAGAATGTATAAATGGGGTGCGGCCTGAGCGCCTTGATTAATTTTGATCGTGTTCCGTATCTCGAGAGTTATTGTATCTCCGTGTAATTTCCAAGCGGAGAAAGCGTCATTGGATTAGCGTGACTTTTACTAAGTTTCCCTTTCTCATCACGAGCCGCTTTACTAAATATTAAATAAGTATGATGCGAGTACATTCTTGCAACTGAGTTATCGATGGAATAATAGAAGCATTTCCTCTGCGTGTTGCATAGAAATAATTGTTCATTAAAATAGGCAATCAAATCAAATTATCTCAATATATATTTATCTAATTTTAGAACAATTAACTTTAGTAGAGCTTTCATAATAAATATACAAACACGCAAATAAAATAATTGATTCGCGCGTTTTCTCAATTAACTTGAGGAACTTGAATAATAGGTGTAATACCTATTCCTAACCACTTCAAAAGTCATATTCAAATAAAAACTTCGTTTGTAAATCGTTACTTTTTCTGTCCACGGTATGTATTACGTGACAGTGTTACAGATACAATAAAATCGTACAAAAACTCTTTTAAGTGAAAAGAAATTAATTGAAATTAAGTGAATTACAAAAAAAAATGTATAATCTTCCTGTAGGCCACATACAGTTATCTCCAATTTAACGACAATTCTGTATCCCGCATCGTTTACAAAACATTCTGGACCAGAAGTACAGCAGAATGTTCATTTTCATTTTTTTTATTTCATTGAGTCTTCTTCTTAGCGTGTCGATGGCAGACACTATATTTTAGACGCCCAGAATTTGGTGTTAGCCATCGTGGTGAAAGGATTCACCAGTTAGCGTTGAGGACTCACTAAACTGTTTCCAGGGTGCGCCCGATGTACAGGAACTGAGGTACATCTACGGGGAGGCTCCTTTCTTGCATCCTTTTCATTGAGTTACATGGGTATTGGGAAAAACTGATTTATTTAAATAATTTATAATTTATTTACCATAAGTTGCATACATTTATAATGATATTAATCATAGTAAACTAAAAACATTTACATAGCATACAAGTATACATGAATAGAATTAATTATCGTTCAATAAATAATTACTTATAGTCTGTAAGCAAGCCTACCCGCTTATGGTCTGTTGTATCTCGTACTTTTTTCGTTTCGATCGTTATTTTATCAAGATTCAAACCTTTAAAACAGGACTTTTTATACAGCATAAAAATTCCAGAATCCATTGCATAAAATTTTAAACAACACGGTTTTTTTAGTTTCATCAATAACAAGCAGAGTTAATCGGTGGCTACATTAACATAAAAATAAGCTAAAGCATTAACAAGATCTTTCCAAATTTAAGAACCAGGCACTTCTAATTCACGACAGTTTACTTGGCAAAGCTTTACAACTGAACCCAGTTCCGTCAATACGTCCCTTAATTAATCCTTTGTTTTAATAGGTATCGATAATATTCGACTTGCCAGTCCTACTCATTAGATAATTTGTGTCAAATTCACCTTCCTACATTTTTTAATAATCTAGTATTTATCTTTAATGTAAATGACGACACGTTTGCAATTAGGTGTTATAAATCGCAACGTTACTGTACCTGGCAAATTGACACAAGTGATCATTAGAGAATACAAACTATTAGTAAGCAAGCAGTAGCAAATCAGCACGACTTCGGGATGGAGGGGGGTAAATAGTATGGCAGAGGAGTGTGTCATAATCAAGATAATGCTGTACCTCTGAAATTATGCCAATAGCGGCGACGTATAAATCACGACTGCATATGCGCCACCTTAATCAATTGGTTACGATTCGGTGACCTTGGGGCTACGAACATTTCAATGTAAATATTTAAACGATTATTCAGTCTCGAACTTCGAATGCACCACGCACGTGCTGATTCTCATCCTCGGATCGAACGAATTTGCTGCTCATATCAGAACCCTAAACAATATATAATTTTCCTTTAACACATTTTATATAACATAACCGACAAGGCAACAAGAGAGGTTGCAAGCTGCTCGTTTTCAGAGTAACTACATAAATCAGAGAGAGCTTCTTTAATATTGAATCCGGTGGCCGGTGACGTCAAACGCGCCGTAAATTTCGCGTCGTGTGCAAGTCGTCTTATGTATGTTTTATGTGCTTGTGTTTATGGCCAGCTTACCGAGCAAACAAGAAAAATAAACTTCAGTTCTAAAGTGAAATACTCGGCAGCGCTTGCCATTGTTTTATAATATTTTATATGTACGATAGGCTAACAAATTTATTTGGTTAAAAGATCACCAGTGTCAAATGAAATTAATTACACAGTTAAACGAATCATCGTTATCCAATGCAGACACAGTTTTTTTATTTTTATTTTAATAACCGGCAAATAAAAAGATCCAATAGAGATTGTAATTTGTCACCGTCGCTCATATAATTCTGTAACACTAAGAGCATTTGCTATACTGCAACGGAAACATGTTCAAACATGTTGTGGTTTAATTTTTGAAGGAAGGGTTGTAGTGCAGCTATTCAAATAGCTAAAGAACCTTGGCATCACCCGCTAGTATCGGCGAATTAAAATGAGGAGGGTGTCATTGTGCTGTCTGTTTTTTAACAAATTGGTTGAGCAATAGAGATTAGGATGGTCTGAAGGAAATATAGATGCCGTCAACCTCTTTTGTTTATGGCTTATCCTTGATACAAGCCCTAGCATTAGTACCAACATAATGTGATGTAATCATTCGTCTGGTTGATGACAGGAGGATAATCGACAAATTTGCCGCTAATGGATTTCATTATTATTTCATTTCCCGTCACATGTCATCGGGCTTAATTTAATGCTGTTGTTACTAAGGTAATGGTTGAATAGATATGCGATAGCAACACATCTTGGTATTGTTGTTTAATTGTAATTGTAATGGTTTTCAATTGTAATTACTGACTGGTAATTACTCACTGGAGTCATTACGACTCCAATGCAATACTTTGTTAAAACTTTTTCACTTAATTCTTTTTCTGATTCGTCATCCATACTTTTAACGATTAAATACTTCTAATTCTGACAAAACTAAGTTTTGTTATACATATTTTGTTAATGATTTCTCCGATTTAATCAACATTGCATTTATGATTTTTAATTTAATAAATTGTGAACGATTTACTGAACAAAAGAATCACCGTTGTGTTAATCTAATGAGTTGACTATGATTTCAACTGTTACTGATGGTTCAAATGGTGTCGTAATTGTTTAGTTAGTAAAATATGTTCTGCGACAAACTTCCCACCGATAGGGATAGAAGTGAGTATGCGAGCGATTAATCGATAAGATTAAAATAACAAAAACAAAACAAATTACTACGCACGTAATGCACGTAAATAAAAATAAAATTGCTACATGGGTTTTTCAGTGGTTTTATCAATAGAGAGACCAGACAAAGACAAAAGACAAAGACAAATTTTCAACAACGATAATTCACGAGAGAGATTTGTATATTCACCTAAGGGCATTGTTATAATTATTGTCTTGTAATGAAATAAACTTGGGCTGCAGAAGCAATTTATATTTGAAATTGTACAGCGTGTAACTTTATACTTAAAGTGTTTATTTATTTGTTTTTGGTTTCAATCATTTCTTTTTTTTCTCATTATATAAGTAAACTAATGGCCGTATATAGCCGTAGAATACTGATCCTAATCCACACTCGCAGAACATGTCGTCATATGACGCGACAGAAGTCGACTTGCTTGGTAATAGGATTTCGCGTAAGGAATGGTCAATATTATTACTAAATCATTCATATCATTGCTGGTGTTATTATCTTTCAGTGAAGCTTGCCTGGCTAGCTATGCCCTCCTGCTTGAGTCAACCGCCAAACCAATCGTGATTTTCTGTCTGGGGGATCGAGGGCCAGAATGTTCTTACCTTCTGCTCATTTCCTGGCCGACAACGCATCAGTGATACCTTTGGTCTTGCTGATGACCATGGGCGACGGTAACTACTTACCATCAGGTGGCTCGTCTACGTCGTTTGTTGGCTATTAACATTAAAATAAAATATCAAGTGTGCAAGGAAATGTTGAAGGCCACCGTTCTCGGGGAACAAGCACCTCAAGCACGGTAACTGGAGTTTGGACTGGACTTTGCAACAATAGCATTGTTGCAACATCTGGTCTGTTGCAATTACCGTAGTTACATTTTACATACTACTCCAAAGGTATGAAACTAAACGTGATATGTGTCTATCTCTGGCTAAAAACAAACTTGAGACAGAAAATAATCCTTTAAGCGACATGTTTAAACGAATTAGCAAGTTTCAAACTGATACCATGCCAAAGAACTTGTAAAAAGATTCTGCCGCCGATAAATTTTCGTACCAAATAATTCCCAATGTGTTCCAGAGTGAATTAGAATTTCCGATAATCCAATGGGATCGCTTATCATCTTCATTTTAAAATTATGCTAAGATTATAATAATCATGAACACCTAAAATATTCAATATTGTCAGCTCGGCTTTACCAATCGTGTCAAACTCGTTAATTAAATCAAAAGCTTCGGCTTAAATGGATTTCCTTGACTTTAAGAAGCTCTATCCATCCTCTAGATCAAGGCAACCTAAGTTCTTTTACTTGTTGTTTGTGTTGTGTTGTTACTGCAATGCTAAAGAAGCAATTAACAAACGAATTCATTGTTTTCTTCTTGAAGTTATTGATGAAACCACCATCAGGGATGATAACCACGTAAAATTAGGTGGCCTGTCTACTCGAATGCGAGCCGCTAACATAAAAAACCCTCTTGTCATATGACAGGACTCACATACATCACTGTCAGGTATCAAAAAGCACTCGAAAGAGCTTCACACAGCGGGTGCCCACCCGTCGCATGGATAAATCCGGCATAGAGTACCTTCGATACCGGACCCTCAACGCTACTCGTTGACATCAATACGTGCGTTAAAGGTGACATTACACTATGCCGCTAGCTCTTTAATTAGTTAGGGGCAGTTATAGACGTTG
>PDGT01000021.1:1946892-2051199 GCA_003671415.1 Megathymus violae
TATATATATATATATATATATTTATTTATTTATTTATTTATTTATTTACTTATTAATTTATTTATTTATTGACAGGCATGTCAAGGGTTAAAATAGGTGGACTTAGTGCTTATTGGAATTCTCTACCAGTTGACCTTGATGATAGTGAATATATGATTTGTGAGTTATATAATTTTTTAAATAAATTCACCCCCAAACTAATTATCAGAAACTACTATCGTAATTTGTATAAAACTTTTATATAATATAAACTCAATAGGTCTAGTTGCTCAAAAGTTTCAGTTACTAAATGACAAACAAACAATTATATATATCTACATAACCGATATCTACATATCGATACAATCTTACAATCGATATCTACTATCAATCTCTACGTAATGATTATGTATATCTCGGATATATGAGAAGCTGGCATGTGGACATCTTTCTGCAATGTCTTGTAAATATTTACAAAGCTACCCATTAGAAAAAACAAAGGTATTTTGTAATACTGATCTCAATCGTTTGGATGTTATAGGATCACCGGCGATTGCATAGCCTATTTTATATATAAACTAGCTCCCCGCCTCGGTTTCTCACAGGTACAATTCACTAAAAAAGAATAAGAAATGCGCTCAACAAAAATCATATTACGATAATTTCTTATACATCTGTATCTCCAGGGGCTTATATTATTTTTTGTCCGTCAGTTGAGAGGGAATTTATCTAACTGATAATCTTTAATTGAACAGAACTAACAGAAAGTCACAACTTTATAGAAATTTTTACACAAAAATACAATTCAAATGTACACCTTTTCGGGATTTTACAAGATTTTTACTTCATACAAACTTTTTCTTGACGATTACAATCACATACCTAAGTGATGATCTTTTATATATGCCGCAATTGATAATACGAAGGACATAATTCGATTTGTTCGAAAGCCACAGGCAATCGAATGCGAATAACCGACCGAGTGTAATTCTGCCTTAATCCCTCTCCCATCCCTAATACAGTTCGGAGGATTATTGTCGTATTAAATTCCGGTTCATTTTCAACATGATGTGTTAACCGCTCTTGAGTTACTTCGGTATCGACAAACAGGGCTGGTTCGCAATTTTTTTTTAAGTGGAATGGATTGAGTTTGATTAAGCTTTCATATACCTCGATGTAATGAATACACTAGTAATGATATGTTTATAATAAAATCAAACGGGGATTTGTGATCCGTGATCACCTGATCACCAATTAATATCTATAAATATTACATAGGCCTTAATGACTATTAAATTAGAGAACCGTAAACTTATTTCGTACTTTACGTAAGAATACTGAAGCAGTTATGCAAAGCGATTCAATCGCCTGAAGCGCAATTTAATTTACAAGTCGTTCGACGTCTTCGATCGCCTGATGTAATATTAAAATTGCTGATGGTCATTTATGTAACTACATAAAACTAAACTATCGAGCAACTAAAAAGATCCATCAATTGTAGTCATCGTAAATATAATAGGTAAGGATCGATACGGTAATTTTTGTTTGCAAACAAACACACATATAAATATATATAGTATTCAATCGATATCAAGTTTACTAACTACTTTTTAATATTAGGGCAAGATAGTTGCTTAATTTAAATAAACTCAGAGACCCCTGACTCAAGTCATTATCTTTTTAGGTACAAAATCTTATTACTGTTACATAAAAAAAATTAAAATTAAAAAAAGCGAGGAAAGTTATTGAGCGGTTTAATTATTAACATAATTTTATCGATTTTATTATTTCTATTTAGAAAAAATACTGTTGTTTATATTTTAGTACATCAAATAGAATGTGAAATGACACGAATATCTTGTACAGCACTATGTTATATACATATATTAAGAATGTTTTACACATAATAAAATTTTAACTGATCGCTTCATGCACTTCAAGGACGTGTGGGAAAAACTATTATTAGGGGTCTTTATTAACAGACTAGAACCCAAAACAACAGTTGTTAGAATTTTTGTCTGATTCTCTGAGAGTTTGTTCACGCTAGCCTCAGAAATGGCTAAACCAATTTTGTTCTGGTTTTCACTAATGTAACGCGGTAAGCATCATCTAATATTTAAAGTTCGTGTCATTGCAATTCCTCCATAAATAAAAATTTTATAAACTAAACATACATCTAATTCATAGCACGAAAAAAAACCCAGTCCAATGAAAAAATTATGCAGGTGCTATTTCTCAGCGTAAGCCGTAGTTTTTCTGAAGCGAAGCGAGGGTACTTTGCTAGCTTCAAATAAAATCTTTTTTTTTTATGTTAAAAGCCGACAAACGAGCAGACGAGCTACCTGATGCTAAGGTGGTCCCCATCGCCCATGGACATCGACAAGATCAAAGGTATCATTGATGCGTTGTCGGTCAGGAAATGAGAAGGTAAGAAAGAATGTACTGGCTCTCAAGCCCCCAGCCGAAACACAACGAATCGTTTGGCGGCTGACTCAATGCTCATAGAAAGATATTAATAGCACTACTAATATTAATGACTTAATAATAATACTGATAATATAATTCTTACACGAAGCCCTACTACCAAGCAGGCTGGCTTCTGGCGCCTCTTACGACACCCTTTTCTACCAGCATGGGATTGAAGGGAGTATTCGAAGGCACCCCAATAAGACCAGAAAAAATCTACTAATAAAAAAGTAAAGCCTAAAGCCCAATTAGTCCTAATAAGTCCAAAGCAGACTTCACAGATCTTCGATAATATAATGGAAAACTGCCAGATAGGTGTAGGTGCCCATTAATTTCTAAAGGTACATAATTTACGCACATTACTTTTAAAAATTTGACGTAAGTGCAGGTTTCGAATGCCCCTACGATACAGTCCTGGTACAGGAGACGGCAGTTTAAACTAGAGCTGGGCCAACTCGTCGGGAAATCCGAATAATCAGCATATTTTGCAGCCAGCTATTTGTAGCCATTACAACCCATGGACATGTTTTTTATCAATCTGGAAGTCGGACGTATCAATCGATTGAATTGAATCAATTGATTAGACACGGTATCGTAAACCCTTCATTACCGAAACTGTCATCACTGTATATTCCTGACAATTACTACGTTCTCTTAAACGCAAGTTGTTTGTAGTTCCAAATTGACGTTTAGTTTAATTATGTTGCTTTTGTGTTTTGATTAACGGATTGATCTAACTCAATACTGTATTGGCTTTCAGTCCCAATTTAGGATTTTTTTATTGCAAATCTGATGTATTTCGCAGAGCTGCCGGTGATTACATCCAATCCGTATTGTGTAAGTAAACATTGGGTTTGAAAAACCCTGTAATATTTTTGAGAAAATAATAATTATATCGGCTTATTTTAGGGTAGTTTTCAAAACATTACCGAGGGATCGAAAAGTGAACTTTACATTTTAGGATTCCATACATCCATAAAAAAAGAACTGTTATCATTGGTACGACTGTCTGTCCATCCGTCTTGTACCAGATGTTGAGACTTTATACACATATAAAAATAGATAACCCAACGACCCCAGCCGTACACTGTAAATCGTGTCTGTAGCTGATATGGAATTGGAAGTGTTTGTCCGCTACTCTCAACTGAACTCATAACAATAATAATCCTAATATAATAAAGATACAGTGCGAATTTCACGGTTCAGAACTACGGTACTAATTGAAAAATTATTTTACCTCAGTAAAGGTATAATTTTTCGGATGGACCTATGCTGTGTAGAGATTAGTACAGATTATCGTACTTAGGTAATATCCACTGAAAAAGAATTGTTCAACCCGATTGAAGTTAGAGCCGCCATACTTATTTCTAATTAACAGAACGACAAAAATATAGTCCTAAAACAACAGCACATAACTCTCATCACATGCGATCGGAAGCAGATTTAACTGAGGTTTTATTTACTTTACTTTAAAAAAGAACCACGGTAGCACGTAACCAATGAACTGCAACAGTTTCTTTAAAAACTAAATAAGTATTCTATTCCACAATACAAAACGATATGGCCCATAAAAGCAATTCCGCACAAAGCATAACCATTAAAGCATGGCTATAAATTAACATTAAAATCTTTTTAAGCCCAAAACAGTAAGATAATTGTAAGTTTCGATAGGGCTACCAACCGATACATAGTGTATAAAAATGTTATATATATAGGAAAAAATCTGTGTTAAAATTTCCTTTTTTGTCTATATTATTGCTTACGGATGTGTTTTGACGTCCTTTAAAATCTTTTTATACACTTTATATTAGCTTGACTTGTATGTATCTATCTATGTATGTAGTATGAATGTAACGGAATCTTTGAATTACATTTTCATCAATTTCAAAATGTCCAAATCGTTTAAAATTTTGCATACATATAGAAAACAAATGACAATACAATAATTTCATACTTTAAGTATGATTTTCTCATTAATCCATCACAAAAAAAGAAATTGTCCTCATAAGTTGTAGGTTATATGACGGCTAAAAAGTGACACATTGTAAACATTTTCGGGTATTCTTCAGTAATAATTCTTCGGTGAAGAACATAGTTTTTACACGCTTTTAATTAGCTTGACTTATATACAATTTTTAGTTCATACTTCTACGAAAGCGTGCTTTTAGTATTTTTTAACTAGATTTATTTTATTTTGGTGTTCATGTTTCATGGTATTTTTTATATTTTCGATGTCCACCTTACGTTTAACTACGATAGCAACTCATCGTGTATTGATGCCATGGCCTGAAAATTGAAAACTGAAATAATATTTACTCGAAGTTAGTTTAAAAAAAACTTTTCGACTTTTATTAACCAATAAAAATATTTTAAAAAGTAAACGGGCACTCACTACACTTGGTGTTACGTAGCTTCTTTTATCCATTGCTTTAGAAGCCGATATAAGTACATTCCAACGATATATCCCAACAATTTTTTACCTCATTCAAGGTTGCTTGAAACAGCTTCACGGTAAATTAAGCTGGTCACCATCCACCTCCCCTGCTCTTGGGTTAATTGCTAAACAAGGAAAGAGAAAATGACCTCTGATTAATTCTTTTAGCTACCACCCTTTAATTTACCAGCCTACGACTATACTTCTCCATCTGCAACCAAAAGGTAAATATTTTTACATTTTCAGTTCCTGTCTAACATAGCGATATAAGAAGTGAGCTTATCTCATTTTTCTTGGCCAGATGTATTTCGATAGTGGTGAACTACTCGTCTATTCGGTTACTGGCTATTGTCATAGTGAATAGTAGGTTGTGGTTAAAGTTTGTCTATTACCGTACAACGTGCATACGTCCTCTAGAACCGATATCTACTATAGTAAATGCTTAATATACTATCCAATTGCCCGTCTCCTAGTTTACAAACAATATATAGACTTGAAACGTTTCTCTTTCATTTATTTTATTAGAACATGCCGTATTGGGGCGACCTAGAATACTCAGACAAAAGCCAGCCTGCTTGGTGGTAGGGCTTCGCGTAAGGATTATATTATCAGTATTATCATTAATTCATTAACATTTTTAGTAGCATTATTATCTTTCCGTGAAGCCTGCCTGGCTAGCTACCACCCTCCTGCTTGAGTCAGCCGCCAAACGACTTCTCGTATTCGGGCTGGGGGCTTGAGAGCCAGTACATTCTTTCTTACCTCCTTCTCATTTCCTGGCCGACAACGCATCAGTGATACCTTTGGTCTTGTTGATGTCTATGGGCGACGGTGACCATTAGTTGGCTCGTCTGCCCGTTTGTCGGCTTCTAACATAAAAAAAACATCTACAACAACATAATAATGTAAAACCTGCTAGGATTTGAAGTTGGAATCTTCAGATTGTTGTTGTTCGATTGTTGAAAAAAACATAAGTGGTAGGGATTGCCAGCCCTCGTCGCTTCCAGCTCGAGACGCGTTTCCTCAACTCATTCCGGAGAAAATAAAGCCTATACGCACGCTTCATTTGCGTAATTTGTAAAGAAAGGAAACAGTCTTGCGTCACGACTACTACGCAAACAAACGCTTTTAGCCTTAGGGGAGTTCCTGATGTACCTTTATACGCTAGGGCTGCGTGTATTTAATACAGAAGGAAGTTATTATAATGCTTAATTGCATTGTCTAACTAAATTTAACTATTACATTAAAAACGCAAAACTATAAGGCTTACTCTATGTTGAATATTAACTTTTGCAGTGTTTATTTTTTTTTTCATGTTTGGGTTAATTATTTTATCAAAGCGAAATCGATGTAGTTTTGGTTTTTCTTGGCAATACGTATTAACTGCAACGAGTATTCACGATTTTCGTATTTATAGCAAGACGCAGAACTTTACGTCTAGTTCGTATCACGTCACAACGAACTATCCGTAAAGTTGACACAGTCATCTCTAATTAATACCTATCAGTGTACTGTTTCTCCCTGCCACCACCGTCCGCAACTATATAAGTGTCAAATAATGTGTTGTTTCAGAATAATTTTAAGAAACTAATACACATGTAGGCACATGTATGTTACACATAGTTGGCATTTATAATAACAGTAATTTACCTAATTATTCAATAAATCAAAATTATTACCATTGCCTGAAGATGTAATATAAACAATACAGGACAGTCTGAAGTTGTTAGCAACAGATTCCTAATTGCAAGTTCTTATACGGAATATATAAATCACTGATAATAATAACAACCCCGTAATCCTGTTGATGGTGACCCTATACGCCGAGCGAAGGGTCCCGGATGCGAGTCCCGGTCGGGGCAGACATTTATGTGACGAATAAATGTTTGTTCTCGAGTCATATATGTTTGTGATGTTATATTTGTGTACATCCATGCCACGCATGAATGTGTGAGTGCGCCATGAGTGTGTAAGCGAAATTTATTATTATCACTAAATTAATTATCACTAATATCAATGAATTTAAAGAAGTTGCATACCAGAATGATTGCGTGATTCATGACATAATTTAGGACATGAAATGGGCCGGTGCTCGACGTAAGATTACAGCGCTATTGAATACGGTGTTCTGAGGGATTCCGTGTACATTTGGCAAACAGCACCTCCTTAATGGGTATTCTAATCTCACCGCGTACAGAACACGATTGTACTGCTCACCGATCAATATTTGCCGTAGAGACTTACTAGTAGACGGAGCAAAGGTGAATAATACTCATTTACAAGCGTATAACCTAATTTATCAGCGTTTTCTTCCATATGAGAAAAGGTATAAATTTTTAAAGCCAATAAAATTGCACCACGCTCCCCGAGTAGACCGAGCAAAATTGTAGACGTCACATCTATGTACGAGAACTTTACCAAGAACTCTCAAACATGCATATTCCCTAACTTATTTACCTGCGCCTGAGCAAGTAGGAGTTAAATTATAATACATTTGAATATCTACATAGGTTAAATAAGTATAGGCTTAATTTAACAGCGCTCAGCTAACATCGTCATCTCGTAATTAAAGGACAAACAAGAATCTTTGCATAACGCTGAGCAGTTAACTCGAAGCCAGATATACTCGTACGTATTTATATAAAGTACGGGAGTGCAATGAGGTCACGTTTGCGTATACTGCTCGGCGAAACGCAGTCTCGAGACGCATCGGGGTCAGTAAAGACATTCACTCATGCCTATCATGACTGATAGAGGGGAATCAAAATTCCTTCAAATCTTTAGACGCTTCATAATTTTGCTCGTCATCCTCGCGAAAGCAATTGTACATTGGCTATTTTATACCTGGTGATTACATGATCACATCTAAAACATAATTAATATATGTATATCTAGTCCGTACTTTCAAGAAGGCACCTTGTATAACATTGCACAGCGCTTCGTTAACAATAAACAGACGCTTAATGAGTTTGAGCGGTATTGTACCTCATTATGATACCTTTTGAAATAATTTAATAACATTTCAAGTTAATTAGTAAAAGTTATAACATTATTGAAACTGATCACTTTATGTTTCACAATTCTTCAGTTACTAAATACTTTCGAGATTCGCATAGTCCGAATACTCATGCGATAATGCCCCCCCCGGCCGTTGGGTACGATTATTTATAGATACTAGTGGTAGTCCAACCGTTGAATTTCTATCGTATTTCATTGTTTTCAAAGTGTTCAAACTTTACTATTAAGGATTTTTTGCCAAAAATATTCCTCTAAGTGTGTACTGTCATAAACCGTTGTAGCTGGGCTACGTTGTAGCACGACTTGCCGAGCGTCAAGTCATAGCGACGGTACTGCCATCACTGGGTCACGTGCCGCCTTCCATTTAACAACTGTGTTCATCACTGTCTCTGACAAGTTTAAAACGTATTGACCTATTGAAGTTGTTATCATACAATATATTTTTATAGCAACACGTAGGGGATAGGTTTATAAACTGTCCAGTTAGTTAACATCATCTTTCTGAAATCAAAGCACGGTCGTTCCTTGGTTGCTGACCCACGCATGACCATAGGCAACTGTTACCACCAGTATCGGCCCTAGTCCTTGATCAAGACAGAGCGAGATTGTCTTTCAGCGTTGGTCGACGCTCACATAATGGTGTAAAGGGCTCGGTTCACCCTTGAATCCAAGCCAACCTCCACTGCTCGTGGTGCGTCCTGCTAAACAGCGAACAAGGTTATGGCTAGCTACCACCCTCCTTCAATAACCGTCTGTGAAATGTTTCATACTGTTTTGGTTCCAGTGTAGGAGAGTTTTGTTTTAGGCAACGCACCGATGATACGTTTAATGTAACTGATCTTCATGGGCAATGATGACCACTTACCAGCAAATGGCCCATTTATCAACATAAAAAACAATTGTATTTCGATTTTATGCTGAATAAATAATTATTAAAATATTTTTTAAATCAACTTCTATTGAATTTAAATTCAACTAACAATAAGTACCTAGTTCTTTTTTGTTATACTCCTGCTTCTTTAACATTAAGAATCCACTCCGCTATATAAAAGCCATTGAATTTTATTCTTCGCTAGAAAGTGTTCTTGGGTTAGTTCTTACCATTTAACTTTTCGGCACCCAATGCCACCAGCTCCTCACGCTCTACTCCAGGGCTATGCTGGGTAACTACTTATCACCAACACGCCCGTCTGGTTGTTAGTCGTCTATTGACATAAAAAATAAAGGATGATATAATATCCGTTTTTCGACTTGCGTAGTGCAAGCATAACAATTAGTTTAGCATTATTTAAATTGTGCTAAAAACTGTACTCATATTTTAAACTAACGAACTGAAAGTTAAAGCTGCATTTGAAAATTAAATGCACTTCTTTAGAAGTTTATTCAGACCTACTTTTGCTAGTCCGAAAAAGTGAAACTTTCTTTAGATCTAGTAGAACACTCTTAACATCTAAGATGGAAACTTTTATAATACAAAATATGTACTTTGTCGAAACAAGAAATTCCTTTCCAAAATGTCTGTTATTTCTTTCGTATTTGTAACAATAACATAAAAATACGTTTAATACGTACGTAATTACGTTAATTTATCCATGGATATCGTAGTTTTAACTTATGCGGCAAAAAGTCATATTAAATATAAGTGAAACTACATAGTAAATTTATTTATAATATATTACATTTGGTTAATAAAGCTATAATGACAATAAAGCGTAATGTTTTTAATAAAATATTACGCACTTAATAAGCTTTTATATAAGCACTACATAGAAAATGTCTCCGAGTACTCACTTGTTCATCACTGGCCTCTTGTTGAGCTGTCCCGAAGACAAATCACTCGGTCCTGCCGGCCCACAATTAATATGCCGTAATTAGGACGTATGCCTGTGACACTTCGCTAATTGACTGTCAAAAGTTGACAAATATACAAGTGGATCGTCCTCTTCTTCAATATTGAATTTAATCACTATCGATAGAATTAACCAAGATAGTTGCGCTCTAATTTATTTATTTATTTTGTTTATTACACTTTATTGTACACCATAAATTATGAACAAGGTAAACATGTTACAATTAAATAAATTTTGTGAACAAAAAGCGAACTGTCTTCCAGATAACCTTATATTAAAAAACGGGACATTTTTTGCAAAAAATTTTTTCTAGATATCTTTTGTTTTGGGTGCTGTCACCACTTCTTGGGATCGACAGTGTTGTAAGTCCAAATTAACCTTTCTTTCCTGTTGTCTATTTCACCTCCTCAACACAGAAAGACAGAGCACATATAAATTATCTCTTTTTGAATTTCTTTAAGATAGCCTCCTATTTAAACTTTTAAAACAAACATTATTAAAACCAAGCTGGACATGCCATTATTTTAAATTTAATCATTGATTAACGTAAACTACTTTATAACTCAATAATTAAATTCTGAGCAAAACTTAGCATATAAAAATAATTCTCTCGTTATAATTAGATAGAAATATTATTCTATGGCATCTTAAAACTCAAGCCGAAGGTGCTAGGCGTTCTAAGCGCTAAAATTTCCGATAGCCGAATAATCTTAAGACACATTAAAATTCGGAATACTTGGAAAATTTTTCGCGAAGTTCCCCAAAGACCGTCGGCAATTACTGCGTTATCTTCAATGCGAATTTCTGAGCGACTTTAAATAGCTATCATTTTCCCGGTGGATTCGGCAAACCTAAATGTTTCAGCTCAAGTACCTAAACGGCTCAGTTAATCGGCATTACAGTTACCGCCATGTTTGGTCTTGCCTCTTGTCATTCCGATGCGCCATTAACCGCGATTAAAAAGTCAATGACGGAGACTTCAGTGTAACGTTTTCCCTTCGTTTTTCAGAGGTATCTGCTATTAAGAAAAAATTTGTTACCAAGAACAGGGAAAAACCGACGGAGGACTTTAAAAGGCAAATTGTCACCGTAATTACACTATCATGAGCCTTTTACGAGAAAATGTTTAACGGTAACACTAAGTAAACCTTTGATAAACTTTGTTTCATAGGAAAGCAAGGTTAATTAGTTGAAAATAGGGCAAATTTCCTGCTAAAATATGAAAATTAAGTGAATACAAACACTTGAGTCAAAGTAGTGTTCGTAAATGGCGATGTTTGCTGATAGCACAATGTTGTGGGACTACCTGTTTGGAAATTAAGTAGGGCTGTCGCCTGCGTCTCTACCGAACGCATTATTACGCTTTAACTTTGAGATCTTATTTGGCTTCGTTTTTGTAACTTTCTCGTAACGCGCAGTCTCAACCCATTAGGCTCGTAATTTAAGGGGGCTTGAATACTCCATCACGCTTCTCGAGTGCGGATTAGTGAATATACTTAGTGAACATGTAACACCTCGCGTTAAATTTCTCAACATTCAACATTCTTTATATGTATATACGTATAAATACTAAACTACTGAAACTATAAACATAAAATTTATATTATAAGTTTCTTTTATGACATAGGCACCCACTAAGAAAGGATTTATTGACATTCTACACTTAAGGAGGTTAAATAAGAGTTAGAGTCTGTAAAAGCCCGCGGATTTTTAAGGAAGCACTATGAAAGGTTATAAGTATTTGGTTAGAATCGAAAAAATATCTGTTTCAATCATTTTTTCAATAATTTTAAAATATGAAATTTAAAAATTAGTTCAAAAATTCGGTAATTGTGAAGGAATATCTCTATCAAAATTAGTGCTTGGCGTTATGAAAAACCTTCTGGGAAAAAATTGTAAAATTATCAATAACTCTACTTAATAACGACAAATATTTTAAAAATTGTTAATCTTCAAACTTCACATTCATAAGGCCCAGTCTAAATAACAAAATATTAAAACGCTATAATTTTTTCCTTTTAAATTTTAATATATTACATTTTTGTTTAATTTCACACGGCAAATTCAAATTCAAAATCATTTAATCATATAGGTATTCAGTAAATACACTTATGAACGTAATTTTTTGCTTCTACCACCGTTTCGAAAAGGTGCTTTAACAATGAGGAAAAGAAACGGCGAAAGAAACTCCTCAGCACATCTTCTAAACAACATATGATAATTACAAAAGTTTAAACCTGTGCGGAACTGGTTTCGACACTAATTATGTCCAGGCATCCTTGTCATTAATGTACTCATCTATACTATAATATTCTTTTCATATAAGTTGTGTTTTAATGCGACGCTTAAAAGTTCCAATGGGCAACTCGCGTAACTACTTCGGAATCTTATTGTAAAAACGAAATCTAAGCCCCATAAAGGAACGCTGAACCTTTTGAAGACGAAATGCAGATGTAACCAAATTATGCCTATTTCTTGTTTAATGATTGTGTGTATAACTTTTCTGCTTATACGTATTTAATTTTTTTTAATAAATACTAAATTACTATATATATACTGACTGGCTACGTTGAGTACACCTATTGCTTTAAATTTTTCTCTTAATGACTCACGCGACTTTAATCTGTATATAGCTCTAATTGCTCTTTTCTGTAATATGAATATTGAATCAATGTCCGCTGATTTACCCCATATTAGGATACCGTATGACATAAGAGTATGAAAATAGCCAAAATAAACAAGTCTACCTATCTCTACATCAGTGATTAGTCTTATTTTCCCAATAGCGTAGACAGACCTACTAAGTTTACTTGCGAGAACCGATATATGGGCACCCCACTGAAGCTTATTATCTAAGGTGACACCTAAAAAAACTGTTGATTGTTCCATAGGCAGTGTTTCGTTATTTAATTTAAGGATTTTGCCTACCTTCTGCACATTTGGTAGTGCAAACTCTATACACTTCGTTTTATTGGCATTTAGAACTAAGTTGTTTATTATAAACCAATGCGATACATGGGACAAAGCACTGTTTACATCGTCAAAATTTAGTTTATTTCTTTCACTCTTAAATATTAAAGGTGTGTCATCAGCAAAGATTACAATATCCGCATGTTTGCTAATAAAATACGGCAAATCGTTAATATAAACCAGAAAAAGGAACGGACCTAGAATAGAGCTCTGTGGAACACCCATTACAATAGACGATCCCGATGATTTAGTATCATTTACACTAACACATTGAACCCTACCCTTCAAATAGGACGCAATCAAATTGAGAGCATTGTACTTGACGCCATAGTGACTAAGCTTTAGAAGTAACGATTCGTGCTCAACACAATCAAATGATTTGGACAAATCGCAAAAAACACCTATAGCATTCTGTGATGCCTCCCAGGCCTCGAATATGTGTTTAAGAAGCCTAGCACCTGCTTCAGTTATACTACGACCTTTAGTGAAGCCGTATTGATCATGGTAAAGTACGCTGTTGAAATGTTCAAACATTTGATTTAGTAAAATCTTTTCAAAAACTTTACTAAGTGTAGGTAAGATAGAAATTGGTCTGTAATTATTAGAATCTGATTTATCACCGGATTTTAAAAGCGGAAGCGAAAAACTGCAGATTTCGGTTCTCCTTTCTTAGTAGGTAAATTTTAGTAACCGTAGATCGAACATATTTAAAACATTTTCTCGCAAGAAGTGGTTTAATAAAAAAAATATTTTGAATTAAAATATCCACTATTTTGTGTCACGTGACTTTTGAAGTCACTTGTTTCTTAAACCCACTGCCTTCAAAAAGTCAGGATTAAGAACTACCTAATACTTTTTTTCAATGAATTATGACATTTGTAAAGAAAAAAAAATACATAGAGATATACATCAATAAATTAAAAGTAAACGCGCCACCAACGGCTAATAAATTATTATCACAGACATCACAGAAACTATTGCCTTACTTTTTTATAATATGGAGTAAACGAACCTTATAAATATAAATACTATACTGTACTTAAAGATAATACAATTCATTTGTAACATATAATTGATTTTTTTAAATTATTTATTAAATCTGGTTTTCAATACCTCAATCCTAATGGAGCCAAAGGAACTATTGCACTAGAATTAAAGCTGTAAATATCGAGACGATAACTTTTCATTAGACTGCAACCATTTCCTCTGGATATTCACAATTCAAATGTTTTCTATTTATTGTTTTTAGAAAGCAAAACATAATAAACAAGTTTAGGATTGGTAGTGAATGAAAAAATTTTTTTTCATTCACTCCTTAAAGAGTTACAGTGGTACAACCCTATTAAGTATATCTACGTTTCATAATCATAAAGTAAACTCAAGTTTGCTGCACTTTCATTTGGAACGAAGATCGATTTATCAAAAATAAATATAACTTGAAATATATTATTTACTAATGGGATTCCTTACATATAATCCGCGAAAATACAATTCACATTCGTACATTTGACGAATATTAAACAAAATTCCATTGGTATATGCCATAATGAAAACATCTTTACTGAAGAACAATTTTATTAACTTATAATAAGGGTCTCAAACCAGAATTAATAAGTAAAATAATAAGACTTATCGAAAGTCAAACTATGCCTTGGCTTTAACAAATTCCTACCGTGGGTGGTGCCGGAAGAGGAGGTGACGAGAGACTCCCAAGATTTTTTTTCCTACTCACAGTTACAGAAAGAACTTACTATTATTTATGACTATATTTGAAACTCATTTCCAGGCATATTTACCTTTAAAGTAATCATATAATTCGTTATAACTTTCGTCTTAACAAGTGTTCGTCTTAACAATGCTTTTGACGCAGACATTAATTTACAATATGACATTTTCACCAGTTCTAACGGAATTTTATTATAAATATTTACACACGTACTCATAAGAGTCACCAATTTTACTAAGTCTATTTAGTTTAGCCTTATTTCTATTATTAATAATTGTGAACAACACTCTTCTTAACAAAAGTATCAGAGTATTTTTAACGTACATAATAGTATCGAAAATATATTGAGATATAATAGGAAATATATTGATTTCTTTAAAGATATCACTAAATGAGTCCATGGGCCTAAAGTTATAAATTGCGTGTACTGCTGTTTTCTGAAATACAAAAATCGACTCAATGTCAGCAGCTGAGCTTCATAATAACAGACTAGATATTTAGTCTGTTATTTACATCGTCAAAACATTGTTTTCTTCTATCTATTTTAAAAACTAAGAAGGTGTCATCAGCAAACAATAAAGTTTTACACAAGTTCCTAGTGAAAAAAGGAAGATCACTGAAATATATTAAAATTAGTACCCGTCCTAATATTGATCCTTGGGGCACTCATATGATAATGTGAGCTCATGGGGACTCCTTGAAATATAATTTATACTTAATCCGAGTAATTAACCTGTTCCCACGATATTTTACAAAGCGAAACAAAGCCAAGTAACTAGTCATGTAATAAATATAAATTATAAATTTTTAATATTAATTTAAGTTTTGCAATTTTTACGAAATTAATATTAGAAAGATGACGTCAATACGTCCTAATTCTAAAACTTTTTGTCGCTTTTTACTCAAATTTGAAATGTTAAAACGAGAAAAATCAATTTATGTGATACTGTTTGTTGTTTGTGTTGGCAACGGTTTAGTATCAGAACGTTTAAAAATGAAATCGGTTGTAGGAGCTAATGTACCTAACAGCAACTCTTGATCCGGTCTTGCGACGCTCGGTCAACATAATCTTCGGCGGTGCTCTTAAGGTCAAAGATCAGACAGATATAGACAGTAGGTAGACTCGGTAAAAACTGTTTTGTTTTCTATGATATCATAATTATGTATTATTGTATCGTGTTGATGTAATGCTACTTTCAAAGACGAAGGTCGATCTCTTCATTTGTATCGTTAGCCCCGTCATTCAAACTGCCTTCAACAGAATTATTCTGTATCTCACCGTATGAATCAGTGTCGACTTTTTGCTGTCACAATCCACAGTTCTAGGAAGAGGCCTAGAACAAATTTCATCTTTTTACTCAAACTAGTGACCAACCTAAAGATTGAACGTTGTTATCCTGCCTAAAACCTCAAAACGTGGACTGATGACTAATATCTAACAATAAAATCCAACTATCGACATTGTCGGAAGTTGCTTAACCCCGTCGATCGTTCACGATTTGCTCAAGCCCCTATAAGAGCCTCCAAATATCATACGTCACGTTAAGTCAGTTCATCACGAAACGCTCTTATCGCGGTGACCAACAATGTGGTAATTGTGTAATCTAACAAATCGAGCTCGCGGCGAATTTCATGGAGACGTAATTATGTATAATACTAAGTAATAAGGGTACTACAAACATTTGTTATGATTAAATAAACAACAATGATGACCGTTGATTATCTGTGTGATGATTGATGTTATAGTCAAATTAATCATAGCCTGAAATAAAAACGTAGTGCTATATAAATAAAATAAGTATTTGAGGTGCTAATCACGTAAAACTAAAACCAGCGTGCAATTATCTGGTACTGAGTGACCACTGCAACAATATTTATTTATTGAATTTAAATATAATATGTAATACTAATAGCATTGCTGGCCTCAATCCTAATTGTTAGTATATAAATAACGACTCTACATTCTTATTTCACAATGTATTTTCATAATTAACTCATGTACAGGTAGGTGTCTTAACCATAATAATCAGCATTATCTAGTCTGTACGTAGTACACATTCTATAATCGATAAGTAATGGGGACTTCTCCTGACTTATTTCAGGGAATACTCATTTGGAATAAATAAACAACCAACCAATAATATACTTGACGTGTAATTCTTATCTTTGATTTATCCGCTGATTGATAATACGGGGGCGGGGGAGTTATAAATTATTGGAGGAATTCCATTTCTTATGGCTTCTGTCAGCCTGTGGTTTCATTATGAAGGTTAAATAACGCGGCCACTCGTCGTGGTTGAAGCAGGACAGTGCATTTTTAACACATATGTCCCGCAATACCCAATATTTATGCTGTTTTTAACAAAACTAAAGCTACGCAGCAATTTACCACCCCCATGACGGATGTAGGCATACACTATATTAGACAAAATATTTAACAGTTTGACAGTAGTGGTTACATATGTATGTATGCTTGATTTAATTTAAAAAACAATAATTTAAGGGGGTTTCGCTCTAATTGAAAAATGGTCACGTTATTACATGAGGGTAAATACACGTATTGATTCTAGTCGTAAAACGTCGCGTTCATTGAATGTTTCAATAATAAAAATATTAAAATTACTTTAAATCAGCAGCAAAATAAGGTTCATTCATATCAATGCCTTTTGAAATACATGCTCGATATGCCTAAAACCTTTACTTAAACTGTTCTCATAAAAATATTATTAGATATGGAACCAACAATGGACAATCTCCAGTTAGGTATGAGCAACAGAAAAATACAGCCTATATTTTTGAGCCCAGGCCAGCTTTTCTTGCTTGTGTTGCACCCTGCTTAATCGTCATTTAAATAGGCAAAGATAAATCAGGTATCTTTTTGACATCTCTTTCTCAACCGACTTTCTTTTTTTTCGTTTGACAGTTTACTAGTATTTAGTCTTATCAACAATTTTTTATATAACTAGTCCATAAACGAGGAGACGAGTCAGCAGTAAGTGGTAACCATCCCCCATGGACTTCAATAACACCAAAGACGTCACCGTAGTGTTGCCGACCGAAAAGGAAGCCTGAAGAAAGGACCTGCATTATTACTGGGTCACCGACACTTCGACTGAAATATATGTGAAATAAGTCCACGTGTTTCGTGTGTGAAATTGGAAACAGAATGTTATTCAGTGACTGAATAATAATGATAAATGACAATATGGTCGGATATCAACCACTAGATGACTAGACGAACACTAGGATTGGTAATTATTAGGTAATTAATTACGGTGTTAGGTCCCTTTTGAAATCTGAAAATAATATTCAAACGAATTCCGACGGTACTGTGCATTGTTAGTAGGATTTTGAGTGTCTAACTATCACACTTTGCAAGTTTATAGTTATAAAGACACTAATTTAGTTTCTTAACCGATAACAAGTCTATAACGCTATGTGTGTTCGCATTTGTATGGACAGCGATGGCCATTTACCAATGTGGCTTGTCTGTGCATTATTCAGTTTTTACTATAAATAATAAAATAATTGCTCGTCTCTAAAAGTTCGTTACTCTTTTACAAACAAAAGACCAACATACTTGCCTTTAGGTTCTTTTCACTGAAGAAATTTAATATTTCTAATAATGTTATAAAGCCGAAGCTTCCGTGCTCCCTTTTCTATTCACTCGTCCGCAGAAAACACTCTATGAAAGCGAATGATTGACTTCATTAATCTTCGACTCTTGTTGATCAAGTAAACCCTTGAGTCAGTTCTCTTTGAAATTCAAAGATGTTTGAAGACGAGAGAGTGTCTATCAGACGTCTAACATTTTGTGAGAGTTGGATATTTATGATCGACTTCATGATATGGATTGAATGGCCTCTCTTGATGGAATTGTATTAATATAATTGTAATAATGACAGTATGATATTTTGTTTTTATAAGATTACTAGAAAACTACTTTTGGGATTCGAATTCCAGGCGGAGTAGACATTTATGGTAATAGATAAACAATTATTCTTGTAATCTCTGGGTGATCTATTTAGTTTTATTGTTATCTGTTTGATTACCACTGTGCGGTTACCACTCGTAGAGTCTACTACCCTGATGATGCTCTGTTTCGGAGCGAAACACGTGTTGGTATAGAAATATATATCATCATACATTGTTTGCAGATTGTTGCAAAGTAAATTAATAGTAATTTAATATTTATTGATTTAAGTTACAATAAATGGTTTTCAAAAAAAATATTATTATATTCCAGTCAGACTGCCACAGTACTGGACTCTAGTCGCTTCTCAATTGACAAGTTGACCAAATGCAGATTAATATTTCAATGCAACTTTAAAATGTAATTTATCATTATTGATCAATTTTACATTTTTCCGAATTTATAACCAACGTATCTATATTTAAAAAAAAATAATAATGCAATTAAGACCGTCAGATGCGGTGCTAACCTAAGGTGTGTTTACACAATCCAAATTGTAATAAGCGCCTGTCTATCAAGTTTAAATGATGCCGTCCCTCGTACGATCATCAATTTTCTCCGTATACAGTATTCAGACCGATCTATCGTATGCTAAATATTAATTGGTTACCCCAACAACAAAGGGCTTATAATTACAGGCACCGTACCTACGTAATAATCCTCGAGTTGGTGAAGTGATCGGTCAAAACGATTTTCCGCTCAATTCACCAATTCGTAGGTACTGGGCTAAGTTTATGCACCTCAATGATTCCAGTGACTACGAGTCCATCTACCTACCAATAGTTTGGTATATAATATGCATAATTTTTTTATATAATCCTATTTTTTTGATTTCGTGCACGATTCATTAGACAATAACTACTTTTCCATAACAAGAATACATCCAAAATGACCAAATCGCCCTGGGAATGGTAGCCATATTATTATTTTCTCAGTTCTGGACAAATCAAGAATAAAGTATTTATTACTTCACCAGACAAAATTAGGCAGTTCCACTACACATACTACATAAATATGTAGTTTAGATGTTGCTAAAATAAATCTTCAATAAATTTGCTGATGACTATTTTCTTCCCTAAGTCCAAACCAAATTATGCTGCTCGTATGAAGCGATGCCTCCAGGTCCCGCCTGTCAGAGCCCTTTACCGCCCAGTTCAAACCGGGAATACTTTTGTATGGCAATTTAGGCTCTTTACTTCCGTTACTGATCGATATCACACAAATTCAGCGCACTATACCGGCAAAATAACGAGTGATTCTTAATCTGATCGTCGCTTCTGATAAAACATAATCTCGTGTGATAATCGAAAGCGTACATCAAATGCCATTTTAGATAATCGGAAAAAACATATCCAAAACGAATAGGTTGACTCAAATGAATTGTAGTTCATGTTCCATAGGCCAATGTTGGCTTTTTGATGTCTATTGGTAATAATTATGTAAATGATTATGGAAACTTTACCATGAAATAACCAGGTTTGATCATTGTTTGTAGCCGAATACGCCTTCAGGATTATGAATGACTACACCCTGCTCAGTCAACAGTAACCAAATTAGAGGAGCTATGACTGGACACTCGATAACTCATCGTACTTCTTATTTCCATTTTTTTTTTCGGAGTTCTGACAAATGAATTCCGATGAAGCACTTAGTTGAAGGCGATTATGACCTAAATAAATTAATTGGTTTTCGCTCAACTAACTTTTTAATAAAAAAATCGATGAATTAGCCATATAACGGTGGAATTGAATAAATATATTATTAATTGAATAAATATATATAAAAAAAATACATGTTTGCGTAAACAACTTGGTGTCCCCTTAACTATCATTTATTATATATTTTTTTTAAATAGCCGACAAACGAGCAGACAAGCCACCCGATGACAAGTGGGCACTGATGCGTTGTCAGCCCCGAAATAAAAAAAAAGAAAGAAAGTCCCAGCCGGAACACGATAAGTCGTTTGGCGGCTGACTCAGTAGAAGGGTGGTAGCTAGCCAGGCAGGCTTCTGAGAAAGATAATTACCTAACTATTGGGGGAGTAGCTGGCTTGAACTGAAAGACGGGTGTTCTACTTCAATACTTAAATTAGCCAGCCAGTATTACATATATGTGAAAATAAATTGTGTATTTTCCAACTTTTAATTACTCAGTGTGACAGATATCCGAAGTGTCGTTTACAAAGCTCATAAAACTAGGCAAACAAAACTAATATAAATGACTACTCCGAAACAACAAACTCCAAGAGCGCCCTAGAGGTCTATTATATTTCACTTCCTACTACATATTTCGACATAAACGGAATCATTTGCGTGAACCAATAATAAAATGTTAAAATATTTAATAAAAAAATTCTTAACCTTCTGATAGTATATGGTCTCGTAACATCACATCTGTGATGTGTGTGTTTTCAAATTAAAAAAAGGGTTAAGTGTAAATATGGCAAATGCTATAATGTAATTTGTCCCAAAAAATGGACAATGACGAGTAAGCTTTTTTTTTTTAATAGTCACAGTAAATTACCCCGACTCCAGCATCATGCACGGCTGCAACGCTAGGAGCGTCACCGTGCTGAACGGAAAGATGGAACTTTGTAACTGCAACGTTGGAACCGCAACTCGTTAGAAATATGTATTGTCAGTTGATGTTAAGATAACATAGATAGAAAAGCGAGAAAAAGGAGGGAGAAAAGCGAGGGCGATAAAATTCCCTATCATCATACACGAATACATGCGCATCTTGCATAAATAATGCGGTGCAGACCCCTGCGTCCACTAAAATAAGGAACAGAATAATAATAAGAAAAATAAAAAACAGAAGATACCCGGGCGTGGTTGAACAGAGTGCAATACGAACAGGGAAGAGAGTAGTGGATAGCGGTTGGCTAGGACTGAGGGACAGGTGGAGTCTTATAAGGTCAGCATCTAAATCGAACATTACCTACAATGTAATACAGACATTCCTTCATCTTGTACAATGCTGCGCTTTCAATATAAACGTTATCAAGGAGTCTTTGTGGCCTAGTTACAAAATGTATTATCAGGAAATCCGGACTTTATGACCTAAAACATTGTGAAACGACAACACTAACTTGTCAGTTAGCTGTTGTCACAGCGACAAGTCATTTAATGAAACGTAAACATTTCATGAAATGGTTTATAATTTCATGATGTTGTCTATCTATGATCAAACCAACCCATCTATCTATATTGTCTTCTCGACGGTTACTCATGCATTACGTATCAATTTTTCAAATGTAAAAGTGCCCTTATAACTTTTATACGGGCAACAGAATCATTTGCAATCATCAGCCAGCTGACACCACGAATTTTTGGGATAAGATATATTAAAAAAACTAAGTGACTAATCTATAATACAGAATCTTGACATATGTATTTATCGTGATTAGAACGAGTTATTCGTATTATTAGTTGGTGACTCAAAATTAATTACGACACGATTAGATCAACATTACAAAAGAAAGATCGTTTATTCCAGGGTAATAAAAAAGTACTGGATTGATAACTGATATTAAAACTACTCATTAACACAAACATGTGCTCCACACTCGCAGTCGATGACTGCCCGTGCTCAAATTTTATTGCATGGCTGTAGTGTAATATCTCTAAGTAGTCTGTGGTCGAACGCATGCGCGTAAAAAAAGTCAAGAGAAAATAAATAGAAGAGCAGTCTGCAGTGGATCGGGAGCCCTGTCTGCGGATATACAGAACTGAATTAAGAAGTACAGATTATTAAGTGACGTGTTTCGTCCAAGCAAATAATATTACTAATGGGAAAATAAATTAAAGTCGCGTTTAATTTTCTCAAAATATATATTTTCGATAAAAACATAATATAAACGATTATAGTATACAGGAATGGTGCACAATTATACAATACAATTTTTTAGTATTTTATTATTTACCCTATTCTAGTAAAGCTATTAAATTTAACAAAATAATTTTAACGTAGATTATATTTAGTTTATTTCAAATCACAGCGTTCCAACTACGAATAAGACTTATTATTTATTCGTAGCGTTCCAATATAAATTTTAAGTATTTTTATTACAGCACCAAAATTTTGTTCAAAATCAGTCGATTGGTTCCATTAGCTTAAGTACGTTGTTATATTTTATAACAGTGTTATGTTAAGAGTCCGATTCTTAATTTTAAACATGTATTTATTCTTAATAATGCGAATTAAAATTCGAGCACACGTATCCACATAATAACATTTCGACACGCACATAAATATTTGTGACGAATTAGATACCTAACACACATTTTAATCCGTTATCTTAATCTAACAAAATTTAAAGTAAACGATAATACAAAAATGGGTTTCGATCTTTCACTTCACTTGCAAACCCCAAAACTTTCTACTGTTCTTCATGGCAACTCTATTTAATATATGCGAATGATAGACGCCCTTGGCTCATTGGCTTGCTGGCCTTGCTATGAACGTACCATAAAAAAAACCGAAAAACATAATCTACTTGGTACTCTCCTAATAATAACAAATGAGCAGAAAGGCTTGGTCATTAATGCTCAAGAAAATCAACACTAAAGACGTCAACCCTTTACGATTTATAATAGCATATCAATATAGATAAAAAGACTTAAACATGTCTTGTCATGGCTTCGGCCTCCTCTTGTCTAGAGACATCCCTAATAGAACCATCCCTGCACCGTTACAATTGGAGGGAATCCTGTAATTACGTTATTATTTTCTTCATAATCTGAGTATAATTGTAGATTTTTGTCACCGAGACAGAAAAGTAAACTAACACCAATAATAATACCAATGCCAATTACATCACAATAATAATTTTACACAGAACGTATTAAATTAATTGTTAAAGAAATGTGTACTATGTGTACATTTTATTAATATATTAGTTTTTCCAGACAAAGTAGAAAACTAAAACACGAAACTTAACGAAGGATACCGAAGATTGCCGAAAGAAGAAAATATATGTATATGTACGCACTTTAATATTCTGTACACATCACAGCTTCAGTACGATTTCGATGTACTTTATTAGTCATTAAACATACTTATCAACTTAACTAAGGTAAAGACGGAATATTAAGTCATTTTGTTGATTTTTAATTAAAACTAATCTTAAAATGTTAATCCAACGTTAAAAAATCGGAAAATAGTAAATCAGTCAAAAATCCGTTTTTCAGGCGAATGGTTTTTGGGAAAGATTTTGGACAATTCCGGAACTAATTACGCTACCCCAAGGTCCGTAATTTTCATGTCGTGGTCAGATGGTATAATTTACAATTTCATAAAATATGACCAATTGTTATTTATTGATCGATATAACAACTACGATAGTACATACAATAGATATGATTGATCTAACAGGAACATGTCATGAAATGGTTGATCATTTTAAGCAATTGTAAATTTTAAAATCTGGCTCACTCCGGGTTAAATTTAGTTGTGACTCTGTTCAGATTTCAAACACATCCAATAATGATCATTCTCGAAATCGAATCCAGCGTGTGATCGAGCGAGGGCTTTAATAGGAACTAAATTGGAAAGATAATTATGTATATTATATTGAAAAAAAAAATCTTAATCTTGGATTCCAAACGGATTGAGATTTTAAAATCAAAAGTGATATTAAATATTATTGTTATATTAAATAGAAAACTAATCAATCTGCCATGATATTTGTGTCATGATTTGATGATTTGAACTATCTTGTCGAAGATACGGTGGGAAAGTGTTAATACTTGTAAACAAAACTTATCTACACTTGTATCCCGCTAAAACCTGACAGCCAACAACTGTACACGATGCTAAAGTGAATTTCGTAAACTGTCAAAATTTTAGCCTCCCCGTGGCATTTTGGTAAAAGACAACCAATCCAAAAAGTAAAAATAGACTTATCTAAATGCAACTATGCGTGTATAAATTCAAACAGTCTGATCTATGTTATGCGTTTGACGCTTTTTTTGATACACGTTAAAAGATATGAGAGAGTCAGTCACACAGAAAACTCGCTTACAATTTAGTGTTGAGTGCTTTTAACTCAACATCACCAGTGTCAACATTCTCGTTCTCTGGCAACTGATCTTTGGCGTCGTTAACGGCATCCGGTGCATCGTACATTTCACCCTGCAGCATGATCTGTATCTCCTTCAAGCTCTTGCCCCTAGTCTCCGGTACTGCGAGCTTGGAGAATATCGCGCCGGCGAACGATATCGCGGCGAAAACCCAAAACACACCGTACAGACCCCATACAGACTTTATGCCGTTGTAACCTTTAGTCACCACCACAGCGAGACATCCGCCGAAAATATTCAGCGAAGTCATCGCGACATCTTTTACGTTCAGAGGAAATATTTCTGCGTGAATAACCTGGAAATAAATAAAAAAAAACGTGCGTTTTACACTGCTATACATTATACCAAATAAATGGGAAAAAAACAGCCGTTATCGTATATCATCGTATCGTAATCGTAACAGTATCGTAATCGTATCGTAACGTACTATTTCGTATGTTATAAACAGGTAAGAAATTAATATAAAAATGCAATATTTATACATTTTCCCATTTTGCGGGTACCCGTTCCTATCTTGACCAGCGTAATGTACGCACCTATTCGATAAAGATAATATATATTGTCTCATGTATACCGTTTGAGAAGGTAGTCGTCAAGCGAGGGAGTAATATTCAAGCGAGCAATCTTACGATGAACAAGGCCAGTCTTGTGACGGATACGGTACGGATCGGACGTGGTCTTACGCCCGGAGCTGCGTGTAGTAGTGAGCGCGCGAGTTATCGTTCCCCGTGTCCCATAAACACCCGAAATTACAGCTGGCAATGCCTCGGTGATGCTTGGGTGTTACCATCATAAACTCGTTTATAAATAGCCGATATTTACATTAAAAGTAGCTATTGATTTTATCGACAATTTGTTAAACTAATACCATAACGGTGTTAATTTTAAATGAAAACTCCTATAAATAATTATATATATAAATATGTGTGTGTGTGTGTGTGTGTGTTTAATGCCATATACGCATTTATGTGTATGGATTGTCTTTGTTTACTCACTCCGTGATTATTATTGGACTTATTGTTCATTTAACTTAACTTATTGTTCATTTTATTTATTACACTTAATTTTACCCCTCCACATTTTTTCTTTTCACTGTGTCCTCTAGCCGAAGGTTGTTTGGAAGAGATCGCTATTCAACGACAAGACCGCGTGTTATGTTTACATATTACCAGCTGACTTTTTTATTTATTTCTTGTCATT
Source organism: Megathymus violae (assembly GCA_003671415.1). Lineage (NCBI taxonomy): Eukaryota > Metazoa > Arthropoda > Insecta > Lepidoptera > Hesperiidae > Megathymus > Megathymus violae. Next base: position 1,972,592 of record PDGT01000021.1, read on the forward strand.
GTTATGGTGCACAAAAAAAACAGTATTCCATTCTACTAAAGCACTCGTAGTAAAATTCAATGTATCGAACAGATAATTTGGCACTCGGATAGAAAATTAAAGTGATACATCCACTATACATAAATATGTTTAAAAAAACAGCAATAAACGCTAAACGTTATGACCTCATGACACTCGCGGGATAACATTAACTCACCATTGTGATGGAGTTGAAACCGACCGTCGATATAACATTGGCAAGTAAAATGCACGCAAACGCGACGTAGCTGCCGAACACCCACGGCTCGTTCTCCGGCCGCCCGCTCTGGTGGAAGAAGTAGGAGCCCACCACCGACAGTGTGACCCCGGTGCCGAGGTACGAGTAGAGCAGCAACGGCACCCGCCCCACTCGGTCCACGAAGAACGACGACATGAAACCTTCGACGCGAAAGTAATAAACTTAAAAATCAACAGCACGAAAGAGAGACGATTATCAAGGTTGTTATGGAGCTGAGTAACCGTAACGGATATTATCGGATATCCCAAACGGTAACCGGGTCCGATAAGGGACAGAGTCTAAATGAAACGTGTTATGACAAGCTTTCGCCAGCCGACGAGCCGACCGATATACTAACCGCGACGTTCTCATTTGTAGACAGTTTTCATTATTTAATTTATAAAGCTATTGTTTTTTTTTCTGTTATTATAATACCAAATGATACCTAGAAATAAAGTCAAATTGTTACGTTGCAAACACATTATACATATATATTTTTTCCAAGTCGTAAATCATCTAATATCCATAACTGAAATTATCCATTACAATCGGATATTACGAAATAATTTAATATCCGCATCCGTAACCGAAACCGGTAAAATATTACAATCATATATCCGTATCCATATCCGGATCCGAAATTTCATATCCATAACATCATTAATGTTTATACACGAATTTCATGTAGAACATTCTACTACAACCAGGGAACAAATTAAAAGCTATCTTTGATCAACGTGTCATAAATAACCGAGATATTATTATATGGTTGGATTTAAAAAAAATTGCAAATCATTAAATACACATCAAAATAAAATCGATACAATCGATATCCGATCGAATCAGAATACATCGATACGAAAAATTAGTCTAACATTTAAAGTTGACAAAGTCATTATAAAACTTCCACTCACTGACAACAAATCTGACAGCTGCGTACACTACGAGGGCTGTCGAGTTGGTCATCGCCATGTTCGCTTTCTTGATAATAAGCCCCAAGTACTGCTGGATCGTCACCGTACCTGTTAATATCTGCACAACTTTTAGGCCTGCAACAGATTAAAGATAATTTTTGTGCTAGGTTTTGCCAATGAGTTCGTTTGTAAAATTTAGCAACCCCATCCGGTCTCGCATAGGAATACTATGACGCAATCTAAGATAAACCTGTCTTTGATCTTACACAATCTATTTCGATTTATATTGTAATGTCATATGTGTGTATGTACATGCCATCCGCAACAGGCAATCCCAGTGCGAGGGTATGGGTGATATAAAGTTTATTTTACTTTCATTTCATATGCATTTAAAAATTTAAAAATAAATCTATAGTGTTTCAAAGAGTTAAAATCGCATCAAAATTTGGTAAGCAGTTTTTGGGCGGTCAACCAAACGAAGAGAAAATAATTTCAAATAAGTTAGGAGACATATATGAGTTAGGAGACAAGCCTACATTATTAAAATATATATTTTTGATAATTGTTATTGTTATTGTAAAGGAATATAACATAACGTGCCATAAGATGTCTGATTTTACTAACGAAACACAAGGCGTCTTACAATTATATCACGGTTTTAAAATACAATAAAAAAAAGACTTGTATGTAATTATGTATCGTCAGTATTTTATGTATTGTTCTTACAGCTACTCACCGGCAGCAATAACAATAGCTCTGCGATACTGCTTCCCACTGAACAATTCCCAAACAGAACTCGACTTCCTTGTCTCTTTCTCTACGTCTGCTGTTAATTCGCATAATTGGGTTTCCAATTCCTGTAATTGTACATAACTTATTATTACAAATCCATTTAATTTTTATTAAACTTTATTATATTTATATATATATAATTTATATTATATATATATATATATATATATATATATAATTTTTATTAAATTTTACATAAATTATTACAATTCCATGTCGTAATACGACTAGCGCCCCCCTCCGACTTCCTTCGAGTTACACAATCAATTATATGTACATGATTAGTCAAAATTTTGTTTTTTGCTTTAATAGACATCAGTTAGTTTACTGCGGAATCACGTGTTCTTACTACATACCAATTTTCGTTTAAGATCGGTCAATCCATTCTGCAGTTATAACGGGACATACAGACGGACAGAGTAACAGCCAGACACAAATTTTCGCAATAGTCAAATTGATGCCAGTGAGCCATAAAGACAGAGAGACAACAGATTTATATAGATAATACATTTATATATATATATATATATATGTATATATATATAGTAGAGTGCGTTTACCTCAACAATCTTCCTTTTTCTACGCGTTTTGTCCGTCGTTATATATACGCATAGAAATTGGCATAATTTGACGACACATTGATGAAATGGGGTTCATTTCATTTACTAACTTCGCTACGTATTAAAAATTTGTAGATATAAAAATAGAAGTACATTAGGTTAATAATGATCTTAGGATATTTATTGTTTAAATTAAACTTGACGTACGTCACCAGATTTATCACGCAAGCGTGACAGCTCTTTTCTAGCACGATCGACCTTCCCCTCTTTTAGGTGATAGTACGGAGATTCTGGAATCCATAGCGCGACGACTACGAAGCACGCCGGCAACGCGAGCAGCGACCTGTTGAGGGCCGCGAACGACAGGAACGGCCCCACCGTCATCACTATCAACACTCCGAAGTTGAATGTGAATCTTGTGATCATCGATAGGGACGCTCTCATGTCCTTGTCGCTTATTTCAGCCAAGTATATTGATGCTACCTGCAAAGTGCTCGACTGTGAATGTAATCTGCAGTGTTTTAAAAACCTATATTAAAGCTCGTTTAAAATCCAACCTGGTGGTATGCGACCGTGTCCTAGTCTTCTTTGGCAGTAAAACGTACAATTTAGTAAGGATAGCCTATAATCTGTTTCCTTGAAGACCTGTTACGTTAAAATAACTACAATGTTCACACTATTCATAGCTGTGATTTATTTCTTATGACATCTTCAATATGTTCGAGTTCACAATAAACTGTATTGTTATTCTTACTGAGTTGTAATTAATATAATTCAAGGCGAATACGATAGACGACCACTCACATTTGAGACCATACCGGTGCCGAAACCCCATAGAAAAGTTGTAGCATAAAGCATCACAGCTTTGGTAGCGCATAGCACCATCACCTGGAATTAGAGAAAAATATTAAAATACTTACATACATACGTCACGACATATTGACTAAAATGATGTTATTGTTGACATGGAAGTTGCAATGGGGCATTCAGTGCACGTGCACTTAATGCAATCCATGTATACATCTTTAAAAAACTGTATTGTATTTCCAAACTCTTAAACTCCAACAAGCTTCAAACTACAGCAAAAGGGATTTTTGTCGTCAACAATATTTTTTTGGTTGAAAGTAAGTTTTTTGACGCTTAGTGGCTTGATAGTTCGCGGTTGAATAACTAACTGTAATGCCGGTGTAAAAGAGACCCGGACAAAGGTTTTACCAGTGTTATTTCAAAGTTAATCAAGTTGGTCAAAGCAAGATGGCACACTCTTGACTATACTCTTTGAGAAACCTGTAACAAGCTCTCAGACATCTACAGTTGCAGATCAATTAGTGCCTACGCCATCCATCAATTTGGATTTGGAACAATAGACCGGTCCGATTTTCAGGAGTTTTCTTTTTATTTAGCCGCATAAAAAACTTAATCGAGCATTGTAATATGGGTTACTTTATGAAAGATAAAACGATTTCCACCTGCGCTTCCTACACATTAATAGTTGTAGATGTCTATAGCGACACTGAGCACTTGCCAGTGTTTAAGTTTTAGTCTACCAATCAGGCTGTAAAAGAGATAGGAAGAAAGAAATCGTCAAGAAACCTGTACCTGATAAACGAGCAAACTGGCTACGGGTAAGTGGGTCATTGCTGCCCGTGGGCGTTCGTAACACTAAAGGTATCACCAATGATTTGTCGGCCAAGATGAAAGCAGTCTATCCACTTATTATCGGTTCTCCGATATTTCAACCGAAACACGAACGTTTCACGATTTTTCCAGGAAACTGGTAATCAGCCATTCGGGTAAAGAAGCTTACCACCATGCACGAGTGCCGTTGGGATCAAACTGGGTGGGAACAGATTCGCGCTAGACAAGTCGTTCGTAGGGTCCACCACGAGCAGTTGAGTTTAGCATGGGCTCAAAGATGGATGGAGCCTCTTACACATCTCAATGAATATGAATGAATGAATATGAAATTTGCCATCACACTTAGTCAGCAGCAAAGTGAGTTTAATATAAACTGCATATAAGCTCTCGATCCTGAAATAAGCACACGAACTCAGCAAAGGGACAGTAGAGACGATGGTGTGTTTACCGTTCCTAACGTCATCGGCAATGCGCTGGCTATGAGAGCAGTTCGCCTGCCGAATACGTCGGAGAGGAACCGCGTGACTATGCTACCGATCATAAACCCCGGTGACGTCATGGTTAGCATCCAATTAATTTCATCCTGGAAAATTTATTGTGACATCTTGGAGATTAACATTCTTAACATTCATACACAATAATATAGTTTTAGGTATTTGTGTTATGGGCTGTATTGGCTGCGATTGACAGCGACTTTTATTATAATTTTGAATTGTTTAACCAGAACTTTACTTTCATTCAGATTTCTCTAAGACAACCCTTATCGTTTCACCTGTGTCACAGGAAAGCTGCTTTCGTTCTGTGCGAGTTTCAATAAGACCGGTGTAGGCCATCCCGAATATGTGCCCATGCTAGCGGTGACTAGGGACACTGAAAAACGAAATTAGTTTACTATTAAACTACAGCACAGCATACTATGCTACAGCGTAACATACTGTGCTTAATAGGATTGATATACGCAAACTCACCCAGATTGACTGTTCGCGTGGGCGACTTCTATGTATAAAAGGGCATGTGTTAGAAATATAAATTTGAGGCTTATCTTTGACAGACTTTGGGCCTTCAAACACTTACAAAGATTGGTATATCATAAATAGGAGGAACTCGGGCATTACAACGGTTACCTCTGGTAATTTTGAAGACCTCCAGAGGGAAGTCGCCATTTCGGCAATATATTTGCGAATAGGCTTCATTTGTTAGAATGTGACGTCGAAATGTGACGTCGGTTTGATCTGATAGGAAAGGTACGAGGGCAAGGGCAACTATAGGTTAACTGAACATGGCTAGGTCAATCTATGGCGCTGTGAGAGCATCAATAAAACGGATGAGGTGCGACCTTTAGGAATAGTAGCAGCTATGCTGGTGCAGAAATTTGGCATGGAAGTCTGTAGTCATCTTCTCAAAAATGGCTACGAATAAACCATTAAAGGAGCTGGAAAGTAGTTTAATCCGGTTGTAACAAAATGAAGATTCTCTACTTTACTTTAAATCGCTTTAATGTGTTTAAAAGATAATATTTATTTACAAGAAATTTACTACATTTTGGTTAATCTGCATGATTTGCTACTACGTAGATAATTTAAAAAGAGCCAAGTACAACTTACTTCGTGGTGGAAACAGCACAGTGGGTACATTTATACATGGTATCTGGTACAAGTCGTTAAAAATAATAAATGAACATACCTGCAATTGCAGTCAAATACTGTACAGCTTTGCCTCGAATCATTATCTGTAAAGAAAAACAATATTGATGCAACAATATGAAAAATTAAATTTAGAATCCACAAAGCTATTGTATTAAAACTCTAAAACTTTCATAAACTACAGAACTACCAAAACCACCATCACAACATGGACACTATATTTCCTACTTACCATATCAACATAATATAAATTGTAAAACTTCTTTGAGAATACTATTAATCTGTAACGTACGAGTACCGTTGCGAACCGACACCGAACCATTAATGGCCTTAGCGATAAGCTGGTTACTCCAAAACCATACTATAATATGCACACAGTTGAATTCGATAAAAGTTCTGAGAACAGACAAATTAACCGGTGTGTTAGTACAATGGCGTCTTTGAACGCGAATTCAGCTTATCTTGTAATAATATACTTGGTATATATATCCTTCTACCTAATCTCATTTAAGTTCAGTAGCTGAGGAATTTAGTTTAAACATAATTGCACTACGAATAATACATTGATATAATTAATAAAAAACAAAACAATCGCATAGACAGACATACACAAATGAATGCAAATCTTCACACAAAACGAACCGGAGACCCCGAGCTAGACAAGGAGGGTCAATGCCAACTGGGTTATAGGTAGGTTTGCCAACCGTACTATAATATATAGTAATTTACTGTATTTCGGGACTCCGTACTATATATTGTTGAATATACTATACTACTACTACTATCCGTACTATATACTATATATAGTACGCGAAAATACTATATTTCAGTACAATAGATCAATGTTTATATTCTTCAACACTAAAATAAAATAATAAAAAAAAACAGAAACAAAGCAAATATATCTTTAATAAAAAATGAGCTTTTGATTTGTATTACTATAAAAATTGACAGCTATAAAGCTTATGGCAGTTTTATTGAAGACAAAAAATTGTTAAAGAATGCAAGAAGTGCAAAAAATTTAGTTTTTATAAAAAATTAAATGAGTAAAAACTATAACTTAGTCTATTTCTTATTCTTCCCTACTAAAATACTATATTTTTTGAAGCGTACCATATTTTTATAGCTTTTTTTTAAATACTATATTCAGACAAAAAAATGTTGGCAGCCCTACTTATAGGGTTGAGACTGAAATAAAGTTGTGATGTTTGCTACATATGCCGTATTATTATTTGCAGAGTCCGGTAAAATTAGTTATTATTTCGATATCACTTTAGCTGTATGCGGTGGAGTCGACGCAATCCGCGATATTGGATCCACGAATAATACAAAGGTTTTTTTATATTCAAAAACATATTTTATTTTTTAGCCGTATTGAGGCAGCTTAGAATACTCCCCCAATTCCATTCTGGCAGAACAGGCGACAGAAGCCAGCCTGCTTGGTGGTAGGGCTTCGCGTATGGATTATATTATCAGTATTATTATTAAGTCATTTATATTATCACTGGTATTATAAAAAAAACATATTCCTTCCTCGAATACGTTAAGTCAGTCGTGAATTGCGTCGACTTAATATAAATAGCGTAGCAATGATTTTAGTACAGGACTTTATTCATTTTTATTAAATAGAAACGGTTACAACGGAACTCCTAACACTAATTAATATGTTGATCCAGTTATAATTGTAATTAAAATAAATATAATAAACAATAAAGTATAATTTTTAAAACAAAAACATTAAATAATAAAAAAGAAGTCTAGCCATGTTTATATGCCATGATTAAATTATAAGAAAATCCAATAGACAATTGCGTACCAGCGCTGTATATATATAAAAGCCGAACGACATGATCACTCTTAAAATCCCGGGTGACGAAATCCGTAAAGTTTGCCTGGCTAGCTACCACCCTCCTGTTTGAGTCAGCCGCCAAACGACTCGTCATGTTCCGGTTGGAGGCTTGAGAGCCAGTATTTACTGTCTTTCTTTCTTCTTCTTTCTTGCCCAACAACGAACTAGTGACGCCTTTGGTGTTACTAATGTTCATGGACTTCGGTGACCACTTACCATAAGGTCGCTTGCCTGCTCGTTTGTCGACTATTTACATAAAAAAAAAAAACAATCTATGGAACCCAACTTCAGCTCAACATACTATTTCAAAGATTTGTTTTATCTCCAGTCTTTTTTTACAGTTTTATGAATACATATTTAAACGACACCAGGCCTCATTATATTCATATTATATTATATATATATTATATTATAGTACAATTCTTTTGTATTTAGAAACCTTGAGAAATCCAATCCGTGAATGGTAATCAATAATTAAGTTGGACACATCAGTGAATTTTATTTACTCTGTTAACTTAACTAACCTACTCTGAATGATTCGTATTGAATACAATATTTCAAACAAAATCGGATTCTCAATTTGAATAATATATTCATACTTTACGTACAGAAACACACAATTTGGTTATTGTATGTGTTATCCATACTACAAATAGTACGTTCTGCAACAAAACACGCCTGCACCTAATCCATCAACTATTTTGATATTAGTATAGCCATTGTATCTAAAGTACTCCTTTATAGTTGTACTCGAGATTCTAAAATGTGTATCGGAAAAATCTAATCCAATCGAAAGTACCTCGGAGAAAAAAAAATATATAAACGGTATTAGATTCGTTTGTCTGAAAGAACGAGCCCAAATTACTTTATTTTTTTTTTTTTCTTATAATTGTAGACTTAATACCTGCGTTAAACAAACAACATTATTTTCCTCATTATTATAAAGTGAATGCGTTTAACTTCTTAGTCTTCATCACCACTTACCATCAGGTGAGATTATTTTCAAGCATTATCTTTGTAAAAATAATTCCAACATGTAATGTCTGTACGTACATAGTTCTCTCTGTTGAAAGTCTATTTTTCAACCATTAACTTACGTTCGATTAAGCTGCTCTTCCTATGAATGTTCGATTATAGTGCCATGTTATTGTTAATATTATTCTATAAATAAATTTAAATTTATAAAGGGAACTGGTAGTGGTTTAGTTATAATAAATTTAGCACAATTTTTAAATAATTCAATTATTAGTTTTCAATTGGGCCCCATTCTTATCCCCAAGGGCCCCGGCTACTAAGACGGCACTGGATACAGATACCCAGAAGTTTATCAGAATAAACTGAAAGATCCGGTATTAATCAAACTCGATCGAAGTTGATAAACATTTTATGCAACCTAATATGACCTTGACAAAGTTTAACCGTAAATATTGTACTATTTGAAACATCGTAAAAAAAATTATCATAATAACGTTATGGTCTCATAATGCAATATGATAATGAAATATCCAAATAATAACATCTTTCTATTATTTATTTAAAACATGTACAAAAATAGTAGAAAAACATTAAGTGAAGTACTCGTATTGTAACAGAATCAAAAAATTATTATTTGAACAATCTCCTACAGACTTAAAAATGCACTAATTTTGTAAAGACTGCGTTAAAGCAAAAAAATATATTTCATTATTATGTATTTAGAGGTTAACCTCAAACAAATAAATTTAAGTGCAGTTCATACCTTGATTCTAAACAAAGTTTCGAACACAAACAATATGAATAATATTGCCGCCAAAGTCGATCTCACAGGCTAATATGACACAGGTTAATATAGTTATTTAGGGTACTAGGTATGCCGGCACAAAACCGGAAATAAAGTCCTCATAATACTTTACCCTGTTTGGCAGATTGAATTGATAATGTGCTGTTACTGTCATAATATATTTTTAACAGCCTTGGATGTCACGTTTTCAGCGTTATCATTATCTAAAATTTTTACCACAGTCTATCGCAGAATAATAGAAATACATTTACCCATATTATACTCTACATTATGCAGATTCATGGAGTAATGTAATTACCTAATATATTGAAGCAGGGGGTAAGCTTTTGTATTATATATTTGGTATTATAATATTATATTGTCGAGTATATTATATTAATCTTATTTATTCTAATTATTTCAATTATCTCATAAACTATAACAACCTTCACTAAATTGACCTGATTGAAATAGCAGTTCAAATTAATAATGTATGATTAAGTCTTAAGTATTGTAGAATATGTTTCACCAATAACCAATTTACTAGAAACTACATGTTGGAGTCCTAGCCGACAAGGCCATGTCTTTTCTTATCTATTCACATAAAACCACCATTCTACGTATTAACTATTTTTCGCTATTTATTAATTATGTGCCGCCTATTAAATATTTTGTGATCGATTTGTTATAGAAAAATTAAGCCATAATAAACTGAGCTGGTTGAAACTATAAAACTTTTTTCTACATTATGTAAATCAGAAACATACACAGACCAAAACATGACGTGGATAGCAATCTCCAATTAACCTGTCTATGTCGTATGTCTTTGTAAGTAGTCTGTGGTATTAGTACTAATTTTCTGTTCTGTCAATTTATGATTATGGTGGACTATGTAATATGTCCAGATAGTCTGTGGTTATCTCCGGTGGGAATATTAGTATTCTATGGTAGTGGTGGACGACTAGAAAAACTGTCTTGTGGCATGTTACTGGTTGTAAGCTACTAATTCAAATTTTATATTGTATCGTGATGTCAGAGCATGTTTTACCGGCTGAAGAGCCGATAAGATTTGTCGCACCCATAATTCAAGATAATCCTACTGGATGGGGGCCTTGCGAAATGCCGGAACAATTTCGGGACATGCCCTACCAGCCTTTCAGTAAAGGAGATAGATTAGGCAAAATAAGCGATTGGACTGTTGTACAGGATAAAAAGTACCAAAGTAAGTTAAGGATGACAATGCCTGTATGACTCTATTATATATCTGAATATGGAAGAAATTTGGTAGCGGTTACTTAATTATACTTTTGAGGTTATGGTCGCCCTAACATTTTCCCCTATAAATACTAGTTTACTTGATTTTTACCTAATAATCATATAAAGTATGTTTTGTATTTGATTGTGAATAGATAAGTACGCATCGCAATTCGGGGCTGGATCTTCGTACGCATACTTCCACGATGAAGATGAAAGTTCATTCCATCTGGTTGACACGACGCGAGTGCAAAAGCCTCCGTACCAACGAGGTCGGGCTCGTGGCCAACGCGGCAGGGGCGCGAGAGGTGCAAGAACTCCTGGCGGGATGACTACGTTGAATAAGGTAAAACAAGATTTACCAAAGCTACAATGTGTGATTTATATAAAATATATTTTCACTCTAGGAACTACATGGTTCATTATGAGACAAAAAAGTATGTTATATATTCATTAACATAACACAATTGTGCACATTGAGAAATAAATTTTCAAAATTACATAATAATTAAACTGCACATACATTTTATACATAGAAATGGGTCACATTCCTATGGAACTAATAAGTATTCAATTAAAAGGTTTTATGTTTGAGAAGTTCCTACAGTTAATTGTCATTTTTTATTTCATTTTTATTTATTGCTTATGAATGATCAGATATATTCTCTGTGCAGTTTTTGACAGATATTATAGAACTTAATCTAGTAAAAGATTTGATTGCTAACATATGCATAGTAATAATAGGTTGTTACCTATGGAATTGGTCTGTATTGTAAAATATGTATATATATTTAATTGAGGTATGCACCATGTTTATGCTTGTTTTTGCAATTTTATGGAAAGTTTATTGATTCCATTGTTAAAAATTCTCTATGCAAAAAGTTTTCCTAACAGAAGTTTTTGTATTCTAAAAATGTGTATGTATATGGAGAGTTTCAAGTCACTAGCCATCTTATTTGGCAAGCGTCTGCTGTGAAAAGTATTTTTCAATGTTATCCTGAAAGACCATAGAAGTAAGACAGATCATTAGTCTGGATTGTTTAATGGACAACTTTTTCATCATTGTTTATTGATTGTTACCACTAAATATCTGCAATGATTGCTTGGTCCAATTTCAAAAAGCTGTAGTGGATAATAACAGTAAAGGCCCAACCAATGTTCACTAAAACCTTTTAAGTCAACTTGTCTTCTCTTAAACAGTTTTCTAGTGTTCACCAATTGTAAAAGGTTCCAATTCTCATACAGGATCGTTTTTAAATCACAAGTAACAGTACTATACAAAATTCTCTCCATATTGTGCTAGTTGAGAATACACAATGAGCACTGCACATATAATAAGTAGCTATTTGTAAGTAATATAATTAATCATAATCAGATAGTTTTAGTGCTGAAAAAATTTTGTTCCCACAAAATAGGAAATAAAACAATATTAAAATTTTGTAACAGAAGTATGTACTTAACAAAGTATTAATTATTATTGTGCAGTTATTGAAACAATTAAATATATTTCAAGTCTAATTAACTTTTAAATGAAATGGGGCAAACTCATTATACCACTCACACACACACACACACACACTCACATACACATTATAACTCATAAATACCAGTAATATAATGTGTGGGTGCTATTTGTAAACGAAAGGTTTCTAAAAAAAAATTAATATTGAATTTGCTAATATTCAGTAAAAATGCAACATTTTAACTTAACCATAATCATGAACAGAACAATGTCAGAGTAAAATTAAATGACGAAAAAGTTCAAATCAGAATTCTAGTTACATTTGTCATGTAAAAGAACAGTAGTTCTGCTAAATCTGCAAATCTGTTTGTAAAAGCTATGAAATAATAATAGTATATTACAGCCAAATGTTCTTCTTTTATAAATAGCAACGTGATCGCAAATTGGGCAAGAGATGGGGCCAAAGAGGTGCTCCCATGAAGATCCGTGATGCATCTGTCACGGTAAGACCAACATGGGTTACCATTGAAGATATGGACTTTCCCCGGCTGGCTAAATTATCATTGCCTGGAATTAAAGAAGGTATCAGAATATTTTTAAGTGCACTTTTAAATTTATTTAATTTAATAAAAATTGTAATATAATGTAAAATAAAATCAGGATTTACATGTCTTTTTCTTAGTATTGCTTCTTAGCAATTCTCTAATCAATTGCTTTAAAGAAATGAAATAGATATTTATATTGCAATTACTATTATTCATACTCAAATCTGATCAAATGTTTTTTAGAGATAATTTTTAAACAAATTAACATCTTTACACACAAATTGTTTTAAAAAATACTGTAATTTCATTTAAAACAACATTTATCTTAATTCGGTTTAGTATTAGAGTATGTCGATCAAAGAGACATCTGTTAAATTTCAGGTGAAGATATTGTGTGCTGTGGTACTTTGGAGTACTATGACAAAGCTTATGACCGCGTTAATGTCAAACACGAGAAGCCACTGCAACGTATTGACCGTATATTCCATACGGTAAGCAGCATAGTACAACATATAAACTTCATATAGGACATTGAACTTTAATGATTAATTTTTTGTTGTTTTTTTTTATCTTATGTGATTATGGATTTATAACATAAATTGTAATACAACACAGTAGACAGTACTAATTAAACTCTAGCAAGTAACAAACGAGATGCTTGGTTGTCAATAAAAAACTTACTGTTAAAAATAGGATATAATAAATTCTCAAATATTGAAATTAAAAAAAAATATAGAATAAGGTCTCACATTTCACAGGAAATCCTAAATACAAATTCCATTTTTAAATTCCACATAGAACAGAAAATATTTATTTCACAAGGACTAAGCAATTTCAGTTCAGACTTGACTTGTTTATTTTTTTGTATGATACTAAGACATCTACTAATAGGTGATATTAATAACAATTGTAACAGGTGACCACCACAGATGACCCTGTCATAAGGCGGCTGAGCAAGACAACTGGCACTGTATATGCCACTGACACCATCCTGGCAACGATCATGTGTTGCACGCGCTCAAATTACTCCTGGGATATTGTTATCGAGAAGATTGGTATGTGACAAATATTATTTCATGCTTTGGACATGGAAATAAGTGTTGTAAAATGAATCAATGATGTTATTTGAACACATATACTTGGGGCATCTAATACCAACTGGGTTTGCATAGTATGAAACTTGCAAACGAATATACAGTATTACTATTTTAGGTAAAAGCAGCTGTTTATGGGTCACTGTAGCCTATACATTTATTTGTCATCAACATTAAGCGTAATATGTTCATAATAGTAGACTGTTGCAAATTTTTTTAAGATATTTGAATATTTTTAAGAAAACACAGCATAGTGACACTGGTTGTATATCGAATTTGTAACAAAAAGAGATCTGCCAGGCTAGGTGATTATAGCTGGGAAGTGGCTGTGGCGTGTATTGTAAATAACTTTTACATCATGATTCAAGTTTACTGACCCTTTCGCCGTCTGCGTCAATATGTGTGTATAGTGGAATGTTAATCTAGATTAATTACATTTAAGTTTACATAGTTATTTTGTTATTCCACTAACCCACCTGTAGACATACAGCAGCGTGGTGGTAGCAATGTGGTGGCGGTTCCAGGGCACCTCTATCACGAGAAAAGAAGACCAGTGCTCTGCTGTAGGCCACTAATTGATTGAAACCACTATAGACACAAGCTGTAGAACTATAAATGTTTGAATATTCTAATCAACTCCCACACTGCTTTGCAGGCGATAAGTTATTCCTGGATAAACGTGACAACACTGAGTTTGATCTGTTGACGGTGAATGAGACGTCGGTGGAGCCTCCTGCTGACGACGGCAACTCAATCAATTCACCGCGCAACCTGGCATTAGAAGCCACTTTCATCAACCACAATTTTAGCCAACAGGTTGATTATAAACCAATATCTGTTTTTTTTTATTTTGTTGTTATTTGATAAACTGTTACATTAGACTTTTATGAAGCTCTAATGCAATGAAGAGTTTTTTAGAAGTCTTAGTTTGGTTGTATGGTTCTTTGTTGTCAGGCTACCTTCCCTCTACAGAAAATGTTGAAATGTATTAACATTTTTTGTTATAATTATGAAGAATCATTTTATGAGTGATTTATTTTAAATTAAACCACTGTTGAATCGGTATAGACAATGATGACCGATCGAGGTTTCCTGGGTTTTTTTCCAGCTGTGGTAAAATTTGTGTCAGAGAATTGTTTGTTCTTATGTCGTGGGTGGTAGTAATAAAAAAAACCACTTATAAAAAAATATCCTAGTGAAAAACTTGCTGTAAGTGTTTGTTAATTATTTATTTTGTGTTGCTTTGCAGGTGTTAAAGTCTGGCCCCAATGAACCGAAGTACAAGTTCCCGGAGGCCAATCCATTCGTATCGGAAGAGGAAGAGGGCGAAGTCGCCTCCGTAGGGTATCGCTACCGCAAGTGGAACCTGAACAATGGTGTGGTTAGTATGAAGTAAAATTAGGTTTACAAACTGCTGTTAACTATATATGAATCTTCAAATGTAGATGGTGGAGTACAAGTTATGCGTATTTTGGTGGTCCATTTTTATTATCCATATGCAGCATCATCTATAAACCTTTTAACAAGTCACTGTACCACACTATTGAATGGAACAGATTACTTTAAGCAATCCATAATATCTTATTATACATATATCTATAATCCATAATCTCTTATTAACCTACAACAAATTCTTACCAACACCAAAAGTTGAATAGTACCGATTGCCACTTTGTGTTAAGTCCACACCCAGTGTAAAAAAATGCAATAAGGATAATTATAAAATGATTATAAATAAAAAAAACGGTTATCCAAGAGCCTAGTTGATACTTATGTTTACTGTCTTATGAAGTTTTTGGCTCAGTTACTGGCTGGAAATTTATGTTATGTGACATATATTTTTGAGTGGGGATATGAATGTCGGTATTAAAAATCTTATATTAATTTATGCTTTTTGTGTCCAATTCTAGGTTTTGGTAGCACGTTGCGAGCACGACGCGGTGATGCAGGGCCCGCAAAACGAGACCCAATTCTTGTCAATCAAGGCTCTCAACGAATGGGACTCGAAGCTGGCGAATGGTGTCGAATGGCGGCAAAAATTGGACACGCAGCGAGGAGCGGTGTTGGCTAATGAGTTGAGGAACAACTCTTGCAAACTTGCTAAGTGGACTGTACAGGTACATATTCCATATAAATATTTTCTTTGGTCTCCATTTAGGCCACTGGAGATGAGGAATAGAATTCTCCAGGAAACTTCAGATTCATGGTGTTCATAAATAATAACAAAACATTATTTATATCCGAGTCTATTTAGCCAATATATTGACATTGTTTTCTTATAAGGGACAAAGATTTAATACTATTCAGGGTCAATATTAACAAATTTTTAAGTTTAACATTCATGGTAATAACCTCAGAAGTAGTAGTATTACCATAGGCAAGTATGTAATACTAAATCAGATAAACCTACATATGAAAATATTAAAGATTATGTATTTGTTTTCTGATTTACACATAGAAAACATTCGGTTTTCAGTTTAAGTCGATTAGTGAATGATGAAATTCTTACTATAGGTATATATTTTTAAATATTTTGCTAAAATGTACATATTTAAGTAATATAATTACATTTTCACTTTATTGTATGTATTTACAAAAGTGCCCTGCCACTTGATGTGACCTAAATCCGTAATTGAATTGAAATTTTGATATAAATTATAAAACATCTTGGTTACCCATTAATGTTATATCTAAGTATCTACGATGATATCATCAAAATCATACCGTGTTACAATGTAGAAGAGTAATGTTCTGCATTATAAAATGTAATGTTTCCTTTTGTCTAATGTTCCGTAGGCGCTGCTGGCGGGCTCTGACCAGATCAAGTTCGGATACGTGTCACGCGCGCAGGTACGTGACAACTCGCGTCACGTGATCCTCGGTACGCAGCAGTTCAAGCCGCACGAGTTCGCTGCGCAAATCAACCTGTCCATGGACAATGCCTGGGGTATTCTTCGTTGCATCATCGACATCTGCATGAAGCAGAAAGATGGTATGTGCTATACTGTCGCCTATTATAATCTATATCTCTCTTCACTAGTATCGACGCGTACTTCAACAAGCTGCTCCGGTTTGGAGGTCAAACTAACATATATTATGGAAAAAGGAGATCCTTACACCATTTATTCTCCATCACAAAAAAAAAACGTAACTGAACTAACCGAAAATATATATTTCATAGTGTGAACATCAATAGCAAGATTTGATTTATATTATAAGATATACATTACGTCGAATATTAAGAGGCCGACTTTAGGTGTTGCGCGAATTGCTCTTGCGTTACAAAGAACTCACAAGCTAAGTTAAACATAACTAGTCTTCTAATATCAAGAATAACATATTGTTATGTTTGAGAAACAGTTAACGAGTAGCTTCACCATTTATTTCCGGCCGTTGTTACGGATGTCAGTAAGCGATTGTGACTACCACTTACCATAAGTTGACCCGTTTTCTTGGTTGCCAACTATTGACTTAAAATTCTTTTTAAGCTTGACTTCGTTGGTGACGTACCATGATAATTATATTAACTCCGAAGACCACCTGCCATCGTGTGGTCTGTGTACTGGTTACAAATACAATTTAATGTGTTACTGTTATTCCAGGAAAATACTTGATAATGAAGGATCCTAACAAGCCGCTGATCCGCCTGTACGACATCCCGGACAACACGTTCGAGTCGGACGCGTCGGAGGAGAGCGGCGATGAGCCGGCCGACACGCCCTTCGCGCCGCTCTATTCTTATGGGAATAACAAGAGGGTTTAGACCTCTCGCGCGTCCACCACGTTTTAGTGACATCTCTGAACAGCTATAGGAGTTCTTTCTTAGTGTATACATAAGTTCTAATATAATATCGTCAGATGAAGCCTGATAAATCTTGTATTGCCGTACACCTATATTTTACTTACATACCTGTTGTAAGAAATCTTTATGACTAAAAAATATTTGAATCCAAAGGCTTATAGTCGAAACTTTTAATAAATCGAAACGGTTATTAGATTCTCTTCATTACAATACTTAACGTATGACGTCATTTTGTGAGTTACATAGTCCAAAGTGATGTTATCACTACTTTCTTAGATCATTCTGATTTCATTGGTCGAGCCGCAACGGTGTCAATGTCATCAAATGACGACTGCCTACTCTTCTATTAGAAGAAAATTGGAAGCCTATAAAAACATAATACAAAGTACAATAGCACTAAAATGTAAAAATTAACATCCAAAGAACGTGTACTCGTACATCTCTCGGGTTCGCCGATATAACGCCAAACAAACCACCAGACGCGTCACTTCTTAGTATGTGTTCACCGCAGTCCATATACAGCCGTAATACCAGCATCACCGACGCGTTAACTCTCGAAACAAAACTGGGCACCCCACTTATGACACTGTAATTTTTTTGAAGTTTCTATATTTTTTATGAAATTTCCAATTTCATTATGAATAATGATATGATTAATAAAAAGGAGTGGTTCTCATTACTACTTATTTATATAGTTTTTTTTTTTATATAAAAACAGCTTGACAACAATCTCACTCGATAGTAAGTGGTGACTAAGATGTTAAACGCACTATTTCATAAAAGCCTACTCACTCTTGTTGAAGTCTCACATCATAATTAGCCGGGAACACCAATGTGGGCGTGTTATTGCAGTTCCCGGTCCAGTATCGCCCGTACAGACGGATTAAACAATATAGTAAAAATTCAGAGATGCCATAAAGCGTGGCGTGGCGGGACATAATCATCTAGCATTTCCACGTGTATGTATTACATATTTTTATTCAGTAATATACAATATTTGGTCACATTGCTTTTTTTTATTTAACTTTATAATAATCAAAATCAAATAATAATATTAATTTATAAACAATTATGTACTATATAAAAAAAAAATTTTAGAGATATTGTCATTATTTATCCGTTGGCTTCGATTCAAAAAATACTTAATACGGAAATATTTTGACATACTGAACGAAGAAAATAGGAATTTGTCATCATAACGATTTGCCGCTTTGTAGTCAGTTTACAAAGCTCAATTATTTCAACAAAATATTAATGCTTCTCTCCATGCTTCGATAGATCGTGTCTCGATCATGCTTCTTAAACTTCTCGATCGACATCAATGGTTGAAGCACAACTTGACTGACACGAGCCTGAGATAACGGATCGACAATACTGATGGAATGACATCATATAGCACGTTCAACTTTGATAGACTAATGGCAGCTTCAATTATAAGCAATCTATCCATTACTGCTGGTTAACGGTCTTTTCTTTTTTAGTTAATCCTGCTTATCTTTGGTAAGCGATAGATTAAATTCATGAGAAAAAATGTACCTACATATATACGTTGTAAGGCAAAAATAGTTACTATAATGTAATATTTGAGCAATGCTCTATTGGTTTCATGAATCGAGGTACATGACAACGAAAGTAAAGAAGTAGCTAATTGTATTCATCTAATTCTCCCATTTTCATATTCAATTTTTCCGCATCGACCTCTTCGAAGTCTTCTTGGATGTCTTCCAACGTCTTGTCCTTAGTTTCGGGAACGAAAAAATATATGAACGGAATACCGAAATACGCGATACTTGCAAACGACCAGAACACTGTGTAATGTCCGAACACGTCCTTGATACCTTGATAGGATTTTGTAATTGCAAAGTTCATCACACACGCCATCATTGTCGCGGTGCTCGATGCGATAGTTTTCACGTTGATCGGAAACAATTCCGCTTGCAGGATATACGGGATGTTCCCTAAACCGATCGCGTACAAGATGTTGAAACTCAGCACGCCTACTAACGGTAATGCGGATATCGACGAGAGAGCGTCTTCACTGAGTTGTATGAAGTCTTGAAGGAAGAAGTACAAGCCCACTAGAGTCAAGGAAAGGGCCACTCCGAAACATGATGTGAACATTAGGATCCTTCTACCGACACAACCCATAAGGAATGTTGCTCCAATACCTGCAACAACAAAAACAACACATATGTAGCCGTATATAAAAAAACTGTAATCTGTAAGCAAACTTTGACTTCAGTAGCTTCCTCGGCTGAGAATCTATTCTGGACCTCAGTTCGGCAGAAAATCTGGGTCAATACTATCTTGGGTATAGGGCCCTTTGAACCATATTTTATCATTATTTTAGGAATGAAAAAGCCCCATCCATCCTCGAGTTCAAACTTCCCTTGCATTTGTTGCTGCCTACTGACCAACAAACTAGGCAATGATAGGTTCCTTTTTTATAGGTCGTTGCATTATCTGCTCTACCCTACCCTTAATCCAGTTGGAGATCCAATGAAATGTAAGATTTTAATTCAATAAATAAAAAAATCACTTTTTTTAATGTTAATAGCCAACAAACGAGCAGACGAGCCACCTGATGGTAAATGGTCACCATCGCACATGGACATTAGCAAGACCAAAGGCATCACTCATGTGTTATCGGCCAGAAATGAGAAGAAGGCAAGAAAGAAAGACTTTATATGCAATTAGCTAAACAAGTGATTGCACCACATTTCTTGGACTACGCATTTTATAAGATAATTTTAAATCGCAGTTTGTAAGCTCTTAAACATTGCCTTACCCGCCCCAAACTGCACGAACCCATACACGATGCTCGCGTACGGGCCGGAGATGGAGCTGCTGTTTCGGAAGATTATTTCCAAGTACGACTGGATGGCGAGGCTGCCCGTCATATACTGCAATACTTTTAGACCTGAAACCATCGTTAACTTTATTTACGTCGTGGAATTTAAAGTACCTGATTTGGCTAGTATAGAAAAAGAGCAGGGTTAAACGCCGTGACGTCACTTGTTTTTGTGATGTGATCACGCGGACTGCCTTTATGGAGAGTTAAGATCACGGAGCACTCGGCAGCGTCAATAGAAATGATCCGAGTCAGTCGACCAACACGAAACTGTCGATTAGCGGGTTTACTGACAATAATGTGATTGTATTGTCCAAATTGTAAGGTACTGTATTGTCTCATTGGCAATCGTCATGTACCACTAAACCGAGAAGACCACGGAACTGCCCCGTTATGGGCGTTATTTTAACTATTTCGACAGCCGGCAAACGAGTAGACCGGCCACTTGACGATAATATATCATCGTCATTAATGTACATCGGGAACAAGGAGGGTGTCTCTGACGTGGCATCGATTAAAATGCGTTAAACCAAATGGATTCTGTCACTCCAGCACTGTAATAAATTCGCTGAGGGTTTTAAATGTAGCGAATATTCACGATTTTAGCAATTTGACACAAACATTTTGACCCAATTACACGGATAATGATCACGAAGCGAAGTCTCACCCGTTAGTTTAAATAATATCCGTGATGATACAAGTAAGTATTAAAAATTCAAATTAAGAACATTTAAGGTTTGAATTCAATGACGGTGGTAACTAACCAGGCAGACAAAAACTGCCCCACCAACCTGGATCTGGCAGTGTCGAAGAGTCTGTAATTTGCGAGTCATGTGCTTCGTTCTTGGTCGGCTACGCGTTGATGCCTTTGGTGTTACTGACGTCCGTGGACAAGTGTGTCCACTACTATTTCTACATTCTACACTTCATCATTTTTGTGAGTAATAAAATTATAAATGTCGTATCTATATCATTAAGTGGCTTAAACTCTTTTACTTACTTTTTGTCTCTTACCTCACCTCCGGAACCACGTTTAAGAAGAAAAAGAAAATTATAACATTATTTACTTATCACTGGAAAGTAACATATATTCTGCTTTTATATTGTTCTAGCGACAAAAAATAACTACGCATTTTCCGTCGCGGGCCTTGATAACTACATTGATCATGAGAATAGTTCACTAGCTTTGGCTTATAAATCCATATAATTAGTAATTTACATCTTCATATCGTCTTGAAAAGGTTCAGCGTTCCTTTATGGGGCTTGGAGTTCGTTTTTTTTTTTTTAAAGTTTCCCATTGGAACTTCTAAGCGACGCATTAAAACACAACTTATAGGCAAAGGATATTATAGTGACAAGTATTATAGTAATGACAAGGACGCCTGGAAATTACAGTGTCGAAACCATTCCGCGCAGGTTTAAATTTTTGTAATTACCATGTGTTGTTAAAAAGATGTGCTGAGGGATTTCATTCGAGTTACCTGACACGATGTATATCGCTTTCCTGTATCTCATATTCGTGAACAGCTCCCTCAAAGTAGTTTCGTTCTGCATACTTTCTCTTACATGTGTTCGAATTATCGATAGCTCTTTTTCTATCCACTGCGAAACAAGATTTATCGGTGGTAATTTCAAACGATGCCGCAGTTCAGAGTTGGCAGTGAACTTGCCTTACAATCGAAGAGTTCTGGGTTCGATACTCAGCTGAGGCAGATAAACATGTGGTGCCTGTAGGCAATGTCTAATGGATGCAATTATGAGGCAAAGAGTATGACGTATCGATGTAAACTCTTTACATAAAATATGTGTTTTGCCTAATCTCGCTTTTATTCCTCGCATTTATAATAAAAAAATAATGTTCAAAGGTAAAGGTAAATTGTCATTTTTCTCTGGACAACCTAAATGTACTGACAGATTACATACGTATTTTTATCAAATTAATGCAAAAACACCTAATCTAAGTAAATGCATCTCACGAAAATGATAATGAATTGAGATATGCAAACAACTTATCTGTCCTTTGCTGTACGATCTTATCACAAGTTTACAAAGACTATTGACTGGTTAACATTACATGCCCTTGGTAACTATTATACAATATTATCACTATTTGCCCACTTATACAAAATAGCATCTACACTACTTTGAATATTCTAATTACATTATTTTACATAATTTGACTCATTTTGACAGGTTCGTCTGAATTTAAAGTAAGCGCACGGCCGACGGCTCAAACGGAATTGAAATGTAGCATTATTTTGCACCCGAAAGGTTATAAAATTAAACTCGATCAAAATAAAAAGTAGATCGTAGCGAAAACCAAAAGAAAAAGAA
Source organism: Megathymus violae (assembly GCA_003671415.1). Taxonomy (NCBI): domain Eukaryota; kingdom Metazoa; phylum Arthropoda; class Insecta; order Lepidoptera; family Hesperiidae; genus Megathymus; species Megathymus violae. Next base: position 1,995,345 of record PDGT01000021.1, read on the forward strand.
ATAGTTTGCAATGTCAGTTCCCGTTGACGGGGAGTAACAGAGTTTAGATTAGTCTATCAAATATTACATCAAACCTTATCATCTTTACAGCCTTTTAAGATCCTATACTCCTCCTTGGCCGCAGCGAGTCTTCCGTCTTTAAGATGATAGTATGGTGACTCAGGAATCCATAAACACAGCAGTAGGGTGAGCACTGGAAGGGACAGCACTATCCAGTTTATAGCCGTGTACGATACGAAGGGTCCGATACTATACATCGTAAGGCTGCCCAGATTCATCATAACTTGGACCAACATTCCTAAAGCTCCGCGTATCTCTTTATCAGCTATCTCTGTCAAATATATCATGGTCACCTGAAACAATGTCAAAACTTGGAAAACAGCATAAATTGCTGCTCAGTAAATCATCCAGCAACTGGTAATCGCAGAGTGACCTCCTAATGGTTACATGAATTAAGGAGGCAATTGACAACAGGCCACCTCCTGGTGCTTGCAGAATTGTTGGGCCACACTGCATATAACATATGTCAGATCATCGTACGGTATTGTCGTTACGTTTTGAAGAGAAAAACTATGACATGTCATGGAAAGCCATAGACCCAAAATCGATGTAGTAGTTCTTGTTACTACCAATAAATACATTACAATGCAAAAGAGTTTTGAGAAAGTCTGCTGCCTAGAGATACGCAATATCTTAGTTCATCGCTGGGTGTGAGTCTTTCTGCTAAAAGGATTTAATATAATCATTAAGTACGTAATCGAATAGTTGGGTCAACTGATGGCAAGATATTACTCATAAAAAAAACAAGCTTATTGCTGATCCAGATGGAAATGGAACCGCTTCTTGCCTGGTCCTGTGTAAAAGCACTGGAGGAATATCTTCTCATGACCTTACGTTCATGTTCACTACTCCAGAGTTACAAAGAATAATCCAAATAGCTAATCACATTCTATTACCACAGCAGTTACTCCATTTGATATGCCTATCAGTATCCGTGCGACATACATAAGGTCAGGTATTTTCGTCGCCAAGATGAGACCCTGTACATGAACAAAAAATGTCAATTAGTTAAATAAATACATAACATTAACACATGAATGCATGCTCGTAGACTACTTCAGTATATTTTCAAATGGCCACTACAGCCACACCTTCTTCTATTGTAACTCGTAAGTGTAACACTTATAGATGTCCCGGGATTTAAGTTTCATAAGACTACTTTTTTAATCTAATTTAAAAGGGTAATAGCTAATCAGACAAATAGAAAACCGTACTGTCACGCGCGATTTTTAAACTAAAGATCCTGGAGCCGTACCGTGCTGTTTACAGGGTTGTACACCCTGCACAAGCAGGGAAGTTAGCTCAGACTCAAAGATGCATCGAACCCGTACATATCACAGCTGACTTATCTAAGTCGATTGTAGGTGATATATATCCAGCAACTAAAATGCTCTGAACTCGTCCAGCTCCACCTTTCAATGCTTTCTTAAAGCAGATGGACTGCATTCTTCTTTCGAACTACATCACCGATAACCGCCATCGCCAATAGTGCGACCTTTTTTCTCCTGCAAGGTCCTTTAAAGTCGATTACAGCACGCATATCTAATTTTTCAAGTTATATGCGTGATAGAAATGAATTATAACTTGCTTTACCAAAGAAAAACATCACGAGGAAACCTACTCATTTCGGAGCTTACCATAAAGAATCCATAAGTGCAAAATCTGTCAATATACTCTTGTCCAGGATGAACTTTGGCCTTTGCCATTTACATTGTGAGTGGACACCTAATCCCAGCGTTGGGACAATTATGGGTCGTGATGATGATGACATGAATAACATAAAAAATTAGAACACGAAAACAAAGGTCCCATTAACGTACCGCACCTAAGATGGCGGGTGCAGTGGCAGCGAACACAGTACGTCGGCGGCCAAAGCGCTCGCTCAACAGGTTTCCAACGTAGCACCCGGGCAAGGCCCCCACAGCTAGCAGCGATACCACCCATGAACTCTGCGCCTATATACCAACATACTCTCAGAGATATGAAAGGTTCAGAAGGTTAACATACAACGGCAACACACCGCAAAAGAAACAAAAATATATATATTTTTTTTAATTTTCCACGATTAAAGATATCTTACTGTAAAAAGGTGACTTTATTGTATTTATTTATTCTTAATTACGAGATATGGTATAAAAAGCAGTTTTAATGCTAAAAGCATTTTGTACTATTCAACTTTAGAGCAAAGCATATATTAATAAAGCCGGTATAAAAATATCTTTATATATAGTATACACGCATTAAGCGATACAGTAAATAAAGTAATAGTGTAAACATTAATTAGTAAGACATGATTTTTAAATATATCGTTAAAATAGTAAAGACAGGTATGTTTTGATTTAATTAAATATATAATCGTGTAAATAATGATACCAAAAAAGAATCGATATTATATGAGAGTCTGATGAGCGCAGCTAGTATTAGCGAGTGTCACAGGGAAATATAAACTTTTCTCGTAAGTAATTTGGAAGCGATTGTTCAAAAATATAGTGTAGTGAGTAATCTAACCTGTCCATGTTCACGAAAATGAAAGACAGTAGATAAAACGAATTGCATAATTCACGAGACGGTCCGATTGAATTTGTAAATCAAGACTGATGTCACAGTGCTGCTCATCAGTATAATCTATAATGGATAAGACGGGGTTCTTTTCCAGGATGATCATCCTATACTGGATGAAAATTCCGAAGTCGATTTAAACTGGCCAACCTAGCAAAGACCGACCAGCTAACTTCATAGACTTGAACAGACCAGCTCAATTTTGCATCCAGATTTAGTCCTAGTGTTAACACGGGATAGGAAAAAAATAATGGAACCCTCAAAAGTAATAGGCGCAAAGATTTCATAATCTTAATGAACTGACGAGAACTATGTTATACGATTGTTTAGCATTTAGCTGCATTAACTTTGATACCAAACCTTTGTGACCAAAGGCTCACATTCTTAACATTATTGTTGCTAGTATTTATGGCATTATGTACATATAAATGGTAAGAACAGTCAACTGAGTTATACTTTACATCGTAAAGGTAATATCATAATGTAGTAGTAACTTCAAATAATAAAAATGTAACTAGTAACGATTCATCCAGTTTTAAGATATTTTTAAGACAATAAAGTTACCATTCTCTAATCAGTTAGGTAAAAAATTATAATCATACTATTCAATTTAATTATCGTCTAACGTCTCTGCGAAGCACGTCACAGAAATGTGTGTTTATTATGTATATTATTCTTAGTTCATACCGTACTGATTATTTACCGACTGCAGAACGACCTCCGTTCCGCCATTCTACAATACATACATCTACAATACACTCCTAATCACTAGGTAATAGGTATCACTAGAGGACAGAGGTGACACGACGTATTAACAGTTGTGTTAACACCGCGATATCATAATCATACGGCTCACATACTCGCCTCGACCAGGTGTTAATTAATATGTATTGAATACAATCTGGCATGTTAAAGTTGAAATATAAATTTATAAATAATTATCAGGTGAATTAAAAAAAAATAAACAATTTAAGTAAAAAACTTATATACTCTAAATACTCACATCTGTAATTTGAATGTTAGCGTCTCCATTCTTAAACTTCGGAATTGCAGGTGACGGCCATGATATAGTAGCTCCACTAAACGTAAACGCAAAAGACACTACAATCAAACAATTACAAATTAGAAACATAAACGTGCCTTATTTCTTTGAAAGAATGTCTTTGAATATAGCGCCAATAAAATCACTTACCGCAAATTCCCGCCAAATACTGCACTTTCCGATTTGATTTATACATTTCAGAAAATTAAGATATAGTTTCGTTTTTTATTACGCTAATTAGATCGAAAATGAGCACTATCATTTGGTCAATGATCAATAATCATTTTGTATGTATACATAACTCTGTATACATAATTTATGTAGGAAAACACATGTTACACATGCAATGTCAATAATAAACCCAAAGATTATGAAGTTGATTAGAACACCCAACTTATACATTTACAATAATTTTATTACAAAAATTAAATGCATTTTACAGTTAATAATAAACTTGCTTCTGCTACTATGAATATGAATAGTATGTTATATGTGTGTAACATAATGGGCGATAAGATATTACAATGTTGCCATAAGATATATTTTCTTAAACAAGAAGGGTAAAGGAATAAAAAAAAGCATTACATAAAACATTAAAAAAATTAAAGATTGTTTATTTATCAGGATCAAAATCATTGGGCATGTTTGTAATAATTTTACTCAATTGCATTGCCACAACAGGGTTATCTGTACATATATTAGAAACACCATATGGCGGTAGAATACTAACATTTCCAAATAATATCTTCTGACCTGATTCAGTAATTGGTAATAAATTCATCTTAAACCAAGAAATTAACTTCTGTTTCTTCATTTCAATATCCTCTGGTGACTGTGATGCCAGTTTTGAACCTGGTGGCTTATAATTAGGCGCCGGATGTATTTCAACCACATCTAAAATGGCATGCCCTGGTATAATATTTATTGTGTATGAGTCTTCTTTTGGTAATAACAGAATAATGCTAAAACAACAAAATGTATAAACATCTTCATACACATTAAATTAGGATTTAAGTAGGTATATTTTAGGTGAAGTTTAATAAGTTTACATTAAATGACAAATCATTTTATTGTTCTGCAAATCCCCTGGTACTTAATGAAATAATTGCTACAATGTGTAGACCAGGTGATATCCCACTATTGCACAGATATTGTCACTCAATTAGTATCAGGATCTTAACATAGCCAGATGACAAATATTTAACTGGTAGACAATTGTTGGTCCTGAAGTTAAGTTCCTGTAATGTTATATTACATAATGGCATCTGTTTACAAATATCAATGCAATTAAACCAAAACAAAGTAAATACCTTGTGTATATTTTATATTTCTTACTATGAAAGTTGAAAACAGGCACAGGTAATTTGATATCTGATGCCAAGTAGATACTGGAACCCATGAACATTGTTAAACTTCATACAGCTGGTAATTAATTTGTTTGATGACCGCATAGCACAGTTGTTAGTAGTCAGGTAATAGAAAAAGAGGTCCTTGGTTCGATTTAATACTTATTTATTGTAGTCTTGGACACAGCCAGACAAAAAAAAACAGTAAAACTATTGAATTAGTAAGCCTGCCTCGTCTATTTTATGCTTTATATCATAGGTATGTACTTGATACAACATATATTTTTTATTATATTTAAATTATTAGATGTAATTTAAAGTACTATTATATTAAATACATACATATTTATAATAAATTAATTAATATTGTACTACCTGTGTTGAACTGGGTCAATTGAATGTACAAATCCAATGAACTCTGTATCTCTTAATAGTTGTACTTTTACATATTTATTTATAAGTTTTAGTAGTGCCTCTGCATCTGTTTTTACTGAGTTGTAGCTTCTATTCCTGCTTTCCGTATCTTTATCATCCATACTCATTTTAAAAATTGCTAATAAGCCATACAACAAACTTCGATAATTCAATTATTACAATATAATGAATTACATACTATTTACATTTAATAGTAAAATTGTTAATTTATATAGTATTAGTTAGTAACAATTAGATAGTGGAGATTAACTATTTATGTAGTTTTTGAAATAAAATCGTTCATCTAGTCTAGTCAACTGTCAAAATAATATGACAATTCTTAATTTCTTTAATGATTAGGTGAGAAATATATTTACGAGTCAAAGCGTAAGAGGTTGCGCGTTTTACATTAACGTGTCGTAACGGGACGCCGGTAAATGTTTTCATTTCTGAAATTGGTAATGGGACGAGGATGGGTTTTATATAGTTTTTTTTCCTTAAAATGGCGTTGGCGTAGGTAGGCTAAGCCAAAAGCAAATAAAGGACGGGAAACCAAGGTAAGTAAAATAAAAATTATACGATATATTTGGAGAAACAAAAAATAAAATCAGGAAAATAAGGCATATGATAAAATTAAATATTTAATTTAATGTTACAACTAGTTAAGAAATACTTATGAATCAATTATTATTATTATTATTATTTATGTTACACAACATAATAAAGAAGTCAAATCTTAATATTAGTATAGATATATTGACAGTGAGGCACACCAGAAAGTTTTGAATCCAATATAAATCCCAAGAACCTTACTTCACCTTTGCAGGGAATTAGTCCATTATTATAAATAATATTCACCGGCCGGTTTTCGCGTTCTTGAAAATAAAACAACTGTACTTTTAGATACTGATATTTCAAAACTTTTCATACCTAGCCACCCTCCAAGACGATCGACAGAAGTTAAAAGTTGGCCAGCTTCATCTATGGACGGATTGATAATGTACAGTAACAAATCATCAGCATATTGGAGAACTCTGACGAATCTAGGGAGTGTACTAAGTCATAGGTGTAAATTTTATACAAAATAGGGCTTAGCACCGATCCCTGTGGTAATCTTTTCCATATTAGTCTAGTAAATATCTCGTCTCCAACTTTTAAATTAAGAGTTATTTTAGATAGCATGTTTATAATGAAATTAATAAGAAAATGAGGAACATTTAATTTATTAAGCTTTAATCTTAATATTGAAATAAAAACATTATAAGAAGAAAGCCGCTAGTACAGGTTAGGTTAGAAAAGGTTAATCGAGTATCGTTTATTAGGATGCTTAAGTTATCCATAGTACCTTTAGCTCTCCAAAATCCGAATTGTAATTACTTTCAACAAACCATTCTAATCTATTTTTAACTAGTTGCTCAGCCACCTTAGCTGCTGTAGTTGACAGGGCAATAGGACGATAAGAAGAAATATCCGACGGCGGTTTGTGTGGTTTTAAAATAGGAATGATAATTTGAGATTTCCACGATGATGGAATATGTCCACTAATCATTACTGAATTTATTAAGTTCAAATAATACAGAAAAGATCTTCACAGTTGTTAAACAAGAAAGAGTATGGTATTCCATTAATCCCTGGTGTCGAATCTTTTAAGTGAGTGAGAACATTTCTTAATTTGGTTAAAGTAAGTGGGGAATTTATTAATTCTGGACTATTAAAATTGTGTGTTGGATGATGATGAAGTGGGATTATAATGTCTTCGGAAGGTGGCGCTAACTTATCAATGAATTCAGTCGCAGCCGATAGAGGTATTCTATTTCTTAGAGTGGTTAAAAGCAGATCTAAATGTTTTAATATTTTGCCACACAAATGAGGATCTTACGTTGAGATATAATGAAGCACAGAATTTTTTGTTTTAATAATTACTTTGAGTGTAGCAACACTTCACGCTAAGTGTCAAAGACTTTGACTCAAAGTTTTCAGGAATCATAGAAATGCAGTATTCCATTTCAGCATCTTTTCATTTTTTAACAGCTTTAGAACATTTTTCATCCCACCAGGGAGGTGAAGGAATAAAGTCAGATTTAGGTTTTTTAATGGGAAATGATTCATCTGCTGCATTATTATTTTCGATAAGACCACCGCACAAGCTGGTTCCTGGCTTCAATAATATTGGGCAAGCTGTATAACACTTTTCAACATTGGATTTAAACAAATTCTAGTGTGGGTCATTTAATTTGTACTTTAACCGTGGAGGTCTTTTATATACCTCTAGCTTTGGGTTAGGAAATGTAATCAATAATGGTATATGATCACTACCAAAAGCAGTAGTTAAAAGCTCCCATGAAAGAGTGGATACAAGATTAGGAGTAGAAATGGAGATGTTTGGTGCATTAACGCCTTCTTCAGGCTTAGTGCGTCAAGTAGGAGTTCCAGTGTTAAGTATGCACAAATTATGAGAATCTAGAATGTCCACTAACATCTCTGTATAACACGAAGATTTAGAACTTCCCCATGAAGTATGCTGATAATTAAATCACCTAATAAAAATAAGGGTTAGATCGCTTACTTATCAGGGCCCGGAAAACCCGTTCATTTGATGAAGCCTTTGGAAGGGGTAAGCCGTTCGAGTGTTACTCGTTCGTTTGGGTTAACCTTCGATCAGCTCAGCCAGTATAGTGATAAGCCTTTCGATCGGGTTAACCCCAACCAACCCAAGTTGTTTGGGACACGGTTTTAAAGGTTTTTTTTTTAACTTGTTATTTCTAATTTGCTTAATTTAACCGCTTTCTTTAATGAATAATAAGTCAAAATACAATCACGCTTAAGATCAAAATCGATTGCGTTCAATATGGAATCACCTACCGTTGGTTTTGAGTTAACTCGTATTAATCAAATGAACGGCTTAGCAGCCTTGAATCGAAAACTAATCGAATATGTATTGAGTTTAAGACCGATTTAGCTTACGCTCAATACAAAACCTCTTGAGGGGGTTTTGAGTTACATAACTCGAATTAATTCAAACAAATGGCTTAGCCGTATGAGCGGTTAATCTTTGAAAGTCTTACCAGTATGTAATGGTTTCTCAAAACCGTGGTAAAAATACCCACTTAAAAACCCTTTCAAGGGTAAGCGGTTCCGGACTCTGTTACTTACCAAAGAATTAAATTCGGACAAGACTTTAGTTGTAGGGTTAGGAATATATACAGAAATTATATTTACATTATTAACACGGCACAAAAATTATCACTAATTAAAGGGAGGAGTTTTGGAGAAAAAGAATAAGAATTTTAAATGAGTATGGCTACACCACCATACCCATCAGATCTATTTTTCTGAGAGAAGGCAGCCCATTGTACCCACAGATCCGTGACAGAAATGCGAAACTAGACAGTAGAAGATTGCAATTTATTAAAGAGATGTCAATACATAGTATAAGTTGAGTGTAACGAAGAGGAACTTACACAGCTCGAATAATGTTCATGTCCAGTACTATCATCTGAATAACATGCTGGATAGTAATACCAGCATATCACTAATGAGCAGAACGAATACCGTGGGAGGAATCCTGCGGAACACCAGCATTAATGTATTTAATGTCCGAACATTGACCGTCGACAACGATTGTAAAGGCACGTTCGGACAGGAAACTGGCTGTTCAATCACAGTCTATCGGGCAGGCCTTAAATTGTTTTTTTCCATCGAAGAACCTCAACCTGTATTATTATCCCGATCAAACGCCTTCTCGATATCAAAATTTACTGCCAGCATCTCATCTTCACTCTCAGTACCTTGGGTCCATTAATGTATAAGAAATACTAGTTGACCACAACAGAAACCGTACTGCCAGTCACAAATCAGCTTCTTCCAGGTAACTAGTTGTTTATGACCCGCTTCATCATCATTAATAGAAGGGAGGTTATCGCGATAGGCATGTAAATTGATGATTCGGCATTGCAATACTTTTTAAAGCTTGGGTGTACGAGCTAGCTTCTATAAGAACGATACTTAACGTAAGATGCATAAGAGAATACACGCATTACCGGCGAAGTCACCTGGGCAGGACACATCTTTAACACTGAGGCACGAATTTTGTCTAACTACTAGATTTCTTGATCTAAGGAACCCGCCTGACCTTCTTTTTGGGTAAAACGTATGTATATCAGGCATTGAGTTACAATTTTTTAAACATTCTGACGTATTACTTAATTAAAAAGATAATAAAAAAATAATTAAAAAGATAATAAAAAAAAATAATATTTTGTCACATAGGTAGACTTAAAGCACGAAGGGTATACCAACGGAAAGAACAAATTTGAAGAAGACCAAAGAAAAGATGGTTAGATGTTTTTAAAGAAAGAGTAGGACCAACGTGAATAACAATATTCGGAAACAGGAAACATTAGAATGAATTGGGGTAGACCTTCACCCACGAGGAGAATCCTACTAATAATAATTAGTAGGTATATTAAAATAGTATTAATTTACTTTGCAACAATCCGCAAACACAATGTATGATGGTATATACTTCTATACATGCATGAATGTATAGAAGTATATACCATTGTCTATTGTCTGACTGGCTATTGTCTGGGTATTGTTTGAGCTGATATCCATACATCACTGTGAGAATATTCAAATGCCATAGAAATATGCTTGTATGCTCGTAACTGCCGCTCATACGTAATCGTAATAAAATGACCTTCAATAAATTAAACGTGGCTAACACACCCCAAAAAAATAGTAAAAAATAAAGTGAAAACAGCACAAACTACGACAAGCACTGCCCACTACCGTCGTATAATAACGTAATCGAAGTATCTACCCACACAATTAGATAATTGTGACCGGATGACCGGTGACCGGATGGACGTATTTTCCTATCACATTTGACAATCCTTAATGTAAATATTCGTTTAAAAGTATATATAAAGATTACACATTGTTACGTCTTTCATAGTTATATAGGCCATTAGAAGGTGAACATGTACATACATAGTTTCGGGATCATATTATTCAAATTATTGTCTAGTCTATAACTTTAAGCCGTTGTCGACTTAAAATAGTTTTACTTTGTCTCGGCATATCTGTTTATAAAGATAAACTTAACAATACTTTTTGTAAAAGCTATTCAAAGTAAATTCCGTTGAAAAATCTTTATTGTAGTTTACGGTGATGTTGTTAAATAAATGGCATATCTAACACCTAAGAGTATACGAGTAAACTTGCGTTTTTAATCATTCAAAACAATATTTTGGCAATCGTTTACGCCTCCAATAGTTTTCTTTTTCTTTCGCATGATTCGTTTGCGGCTGATATTATTGCTGATAGTCGATCTACTTGTAGCTTTTGCTTGATTCTTTTATTTCAATGAGGAAGAAAATAAAAATAAAACTAAAGAAGATAAAAATTGTACTATATTATGATGATGCAATGTTTAGCGTATAATAAATATGTATAATAATTGCATGGAATAAATTTTGACTAAATTGGTACAATTAATCGCGAATTTTCCGAATTAGAAAAACGCTGCTAGGCTTTTTACGATTTATATAGGATTATGCACTATTACATACAAGCACATAAAATATCGTAACCAACTTTATAGATCACTCTACATTGATCTCTTTATAGATTTACTGAAGCACTCTGAAGCTTAGAAATATCTATCTCAAAATATTCGCGATTAGTTTCAGACCCTTGCGAACTAAGCAATTGTACGACAGAAAGTCGCTGCTTACGACTTTTTAATGTTGATTAAAAAAAATTAAATTATGTTGGCAGGAATTGATGTAAATGATATTGCGTCGGAGAAGCTCAAAACCTATGTTGTAGATTACAGAACTTGCACTATGCAACAAATTTACAATAAAAACTGATAACAATTATTTTGAAGGCACGACTTTTTGTGGCTTCGGTGAAATCAAAATATGTCATCACTAAACAGATAGTATATCTGTACATATGGTTTGATATGTTGATAAATTATACCAATTTTTTAACAACCATCCTATTTTCTGAGTAATCAAATATACATAAGACTAAAATATCAATATTAAATAGACAAAATCAACCTTCATCATGTAACTCCCTGACTGATGATACTAACATTTCAGAAGTACACGTTTTTTATATTTTATTATTGTTTATCAACACGCAAAAAGCGTCATTATCAAGGCGCAAAAGAGAAAAATAGTGCTATTTTATTACCTTTTATTATTTCATCTAAACTGGTGCATTTTAGTAAAAGGATGATATTCAAGCTACACTTCAATTAAAAAAAATAACTTAATAAAAATTGATAGTTGTGTAGTAACTAATTACTTTAGTTAAGTAAATGACCTCAGTTACTTAAATTAAATGATGATTATTTTTAAATTGTCCTTTGGGACCACCAGATACGAAAGGGCTAGGGCTTCGATGGCCACCATGACTAATACCTGGGCTGTTCTGTCTAGGTCCTCGGGGTCTCGGACCTCGGGGTCCTGATCCTCGAGGTCCTGGTCCTCGAGGCCCCGAACCGCTCGGACCACGGCTCGGAGCTCGGTTTTCTCCCGGTTTCTCAGATTTCAGATTAGTATTGACGGGGATTCTTTTTATGGAAAATCTAAAGACAATTTTTTTATCCTTAATGAAATGGTTTAGCATACTTAATGGCATAATACCACATTTTCCCTGGCGAAAAATTTCATCCGATTTTATGGTATCGGTGCAGCAGTATTCGAAAAACGTAACTTTACGCCTACTATCTTGTTGGCTGATGACGTGGATCTCGTAGACGTGTTGTTGGGCAATATTCTTACTTCCAATATGTTGCACAATCCAGTAGGCCATTTTTTGGATGGTATCGACCTTTACTGTGAGAATAAAGAGTAATTTGCCTTGTGCCACCAAAAAGACGTGGCGGTCATCGTTCGTGACAGATACATTATCGAGTTCTATGTCGGAATCCATGACTATATTACAGTTCTCAGGGTGGCGATCCTTGAAGTGATCCAGAATATCTTTACTTTTTCCTGAAAAAAAAAAGGTATTAAACTATTAAATCTGCAAATCATTTTGCTGCTGGCATTTCTTGTAACTTGTGCTTTCGTGATAAGTAAATCCAGAGAAGTTACATAGTGTAACATAACTTAAAAATTTGTAATTAAAGTAAGTAGTTTCGTGGTAATTATTACTTGATTATTCCGTGAGTATTACTCACCCATCCATGAACATTTTCCAAAAACAGTCCCAAGAGGGCATCCCATATTTCTGAAGATGCATTCCTTTACGTGGTCATCAATTTCTTGAGTCATCAAGGTATAGATGCAGCCACTGGATTTGTTAGGGCAGCATACTTTTGCCTGAGAAATATCCAACGATTCATTTTCGAGGTATCATCAATTTTTTTAATAATTCTTTTTCACTGTTCTTTCAATAGATACAAAATTATATACATCCTGTATTAGTGTAGGATATGTGGTCATTTGTACTATTGAGTTTTGGTTGACTACCGTTTACTCCATAATTATTTAGTATTAAAATGGATCCAAAGGATAAAAAACTAAGAATTCCAGCATTGGCTACTAGTTCTAGTTTGTTTCTGTGAATTTTATAAGAAAATATCGTGAAACGTATACAAATTCAATTTAATTTAGTTTATTCTAAAAATAATATTAAGGCACAACGGGGTTAGCGGCCCGCTGCACACTACACTTATGATTTTCCAAATAATATGAGTATTGGAAATAATTTGTCACTTCGGGGAAAAAAAAACAATCGCGAGAAAACCGAAGTTCTTCTTAATTCTTTAAAAAAATATGTGAAGACGGTTACTCCGTAATTGAGGTGCGTGGCCTTAATTAATACTGGACAATATATAAATTTATGTTATTATTTGTTTTGCACATTTTGAAGCATTTAGCGGAAACTACAGCCGATGGGAAGTGTCTGACAGTAGAGATTATTCGTTTTTATTACTTATTTTAACGATATTCTGTAAAACATACATAAAACCATTTCTCAGACTCAGACAGACATGTACCTTTAGCACCTGGTACCTGTAAATTGGTCGGCTCCCCTTACTATATATCTGTATTATAATCCAGTAATTATGTCCGGTCGCTCCTGGGATCTTGCTCTATAACCCCTGAATCTAAATATATTAAATGGATGTAACATAACAAAGTTATAAAACAGTTGCATAAACTTTCAAATCAAGGGTTAACCTAGAAATCAACAGCATTCAATCCTATAGTTGCGGTTTTATTTTCTGTCGTAAAATGATTAATACAAATATCTGACACATCCTACGTGAGACGTGACCGGTTTTTTTAAATGGTATATAAAAATGTGGTTTTAAAGAGTACCTTAGAAATGTATTCTTCGAGTGTCCTGTTCCTCATCTGCGTCATAGGTTGACGACAAATGGGGCAAATAGCTGGACAGAGGTTTGATGTACAACTTGAGCATAAACTATGTCCAGATTGACAGTTGAAAATAGGTGCACACATTATTTCTAAGCATACTGGACACTCCGGCAACTCCATTCCAACAATCCCCATTCTGAAGAATATTATTAACAATTAAGCATTATTTCACAAGTACAATACATCTTCTATATAACTGTTCTACATTATCTTCTACATTAAACAGTAAATTAATGTTAAATGGAACCCGATTTGTACGTTCAATGACGAGTTTTTTTTTTTCCGAAAAGCAAAATAGATCGCGTATTTACTTTTCCTTCATTCTTGGTCTGTACACTACATAACTGTCTCTAGTGTTTTCAGATTTGTAGCAAGTTTCCTACGCACCATAACCTAATAAGCTAAAGGAGCTCTGATAGAATGTATCACCAGTCGATGAGAGCAGCCATACTTTTTACGGCTATATTTTTTTTTATCACTATTTCAAATTATTCCTATAAAATATTAGGAATTAGAACATTCGTAAGAATAAGCCCAAGCTAGTTTCAAAGTAACTCGGAGTGGTCAATTAGGCTAACGGTTAGTTCAAGCCAGTAAGTAGCACGGGATGTTGCTTATTACACAGCGCACTTTTAATATTACTCGGCTAACGGCTGGCACTTTAGACTATAGCCCATTGACGACCCCACATTGACGGTGTAAGGAACTTCATATCCATCCTCGACTCAAAGCCAACTTCTACTCTAAAGATTGGATTTCCGGATATTAATAAGCGGCGGTGACCGTTTACCATCAGATGGACCGACTTGTTTGTCATAAAAGAATTATCATGCAAACAGACATTTAGAAATAGAATCCCTCTAATCGCAATTTACTTAGGCTTCGCCCACAAAAAAAAGTTTATTTGACAATTCTTGACACAACCTTGTAAGGTAAAGAACATCCTTTACCGTGAGATATTTCAAGTGTTTCTACTTCTTCAACGGATTGAGTTACTTAACATATCAATGTCCAATATCCGCTTATATTCACGTTAAGTACATAATATGAAACGTATTTACTATATATTAAATATTAAACGACTTACTTACTTTTTATTTACTTTTGCTTTAGCCATAATAGATAAGAAGAATACTCAAAAATAACCAGGCCTGAAAATAAACAAAATATTTCGGAAATATTTTCTTATACAACATATAACAGAAATAACTTGGACAAATTACTTAAATGCTGTCGTTTGAACGAAATCAATTTTAAGTAATATTGTTAGCATTCCGATTATACTACGACTACGAATTAGAGATTCTTAAAAATAAAACGAAAAGGTATCGCAAATTTAATGGCATGAACGTTAATTGTGTGTAAAGTAGGTATATTGAAAATTTAATCACTGTCATTTTATAACCTGTTCGTGTTTACATCAAGCACCAGGAAACTGCGCAAGCGCAATGTCCCATCAAGTACGTATAACTAAAATTCACAGTAGGCATGACAATGATCTCTACTTATATTTCAATTTCATTGATGAAACTATTTAATTTTTCTACTAGTGCAATTTAAGATTTTTTATTTTCAAAACTTAATCGATAATTATGGATATGAAATAAGAATTAGCACACTAAACAATGACTTAATTAACATCAAGAACATAAAGTCTTGCGATCGATACTAAATTATGATAACAAGGAAATAAAAATATTACATTTGTCTTTAAGGAACATTAAATAAAGTTGTGATTGATGCAGTGAAAATTAATAAAATATTTTGCGCGTTATAAATTCCCGGTTTATAATAATTAATTCTATTTTCCCTAAACAACTGTTTTCATCGATTATTAATAAACGGGAACAATCTGGTACTAGAAGATCGTGATTTTAACTTTTAAGTCTGTGTGAAGTTACAAATGTTACATGATAATTCCTTTCATATTATTTTTCACATGCTACTTAATTATTTATGAAAACTTCCAAACGTATTTCACAGCTATGACGGTGGACATGAGTAAAATTTTAATGTGTCTAGACAAACAATCGTTATGAACACTGACTCCTGGCCCACTGATAATCTGAGAGTTGTAAGTACCGACATATAAACTATAAGTATGTATTACTTATTGTTTATTTCGCACTTAATAAAAATATTATATTTAAAGATAAGTGCATTTACATAGTTCTATATGGCACGAATAACGTTATAGAAAATTACAATTTAGATAGGTTATGAATTATGATTGAGTTGTGTCAAAAATATACTTGGTTAAAGTAGAATAAACTAAACTATTGATAAAACTTACTTAATACGGAACATATCTTTACTAACTACTGATCCTAGCCTTTGTAATGTAACAATCATTCGTGCAATTAATCATTAAAAATTTGATACCAAAGATTTTTACATTATGCTGTGCTTAAATCAACTTACCGAAATATTTGCGATTCCCAATCAATTTCTCAAAAATTATTATATTGAGTACATATTCCAATTAGTTTTACTTTACGTGAAATATAAATGACTTATATAAAAAGTAAAATAATATGAACTTGCAAATAGACTATCAATAATAGTTATTAATTCACTTCACTCACTTCCAGCATACAGCGGTATAGCGTGGATATAGCTATGCCACTATCAGTGTTCCATACGATAAATTCACATTGTAGTACACACACACAGTCAATATCAACTTACGAGCTAGACGTAAGAACAATATTATACATACATATATATATATTAACAATATATACTTTACGTCTTTGTCATACAGTTTATATTTAGTTGTTATAAGAAAGAACACACACTTACGTTGCACTAACGATTAGGGTAATTCCCACGAAAGCGTTTACGTTATTGCCAGTACCAAGTATTTACCACAGACTAAAGAGAACATAAACATAACTAAACCACATTTAACACAGATTACAAAATTCGTTAGAAAACGAAACATGTGCACTATACGATTGATAGAGACCTAATGTATTTTCAATATTATAGATTAGGGTATGATTTTGTAAATAATAGTTTTAAAACTTTTGTTAGATAATATAAAATGTCATGAAATCTTAACAAAATTATAAAACATTATAGGAAATAGGTATATATTTTTTTATAAAAACAATTATTTTCAATATAAACGCAAGATAGATCATAATCCCTAATCCACTCAACAAAGAACTCCATATTAATACCGGTTTTTATTTAGTGATGTTGATAATGAAGACAGTGTGAAAGTTTGTTAAAAAATATCACTTGGCTTAAACTAATCACAGGCACGCATACATAAAACAATCATAAAATCCTATTTTAAACTGGTAAAGATCATATTTGTTTATGTTATGAGTAGTACACTTAGTTTCTTGAGGATTTCAATATACAGTTTATAGGCAATCCCCGAGAACTGCCGAGCAATTTTTTCCGGAATTGGCAGATATATACTTTACCTGTTAGTAAAGATAAATAATAAAAGTAATCTGTACCTATACGATTACATGCAATCAATTTTTATGAATTTCCATTCATAAAAATGTGATAACTGAGAAAAGGGTACGAAATTATTTCTATTGATAAAATTTACCCCTAAAATCATAACCGGTCTTATGACATTTTAGCCCATATTTTTGATTTTCTATCGAATTACCTTTGCATATAATCTGAACATAGTTTCAAAAAATTGTTTTTCTTGGACTTCAAAAAACAATTTCTTGTACCTTAAATATGGGGATTTTAAGAGTATTTGTCAATCGTAAAAGACAGTATTTTAAGAATGAACGCATTTGATATGCATTCTTTGTTGTGGTCACTTTAGTTGTGCAATAACATGAATTTATTATTAATAATATGAATGAATTAAAAGGGGGCAATTATACATAAAATGAACAAATAAATTGCAGACATCAATGTTTTTTAAATTTTTATTGTCTTACAAGCTAAATTTTCATTTCTTAGTCTTCGCTTCCCGCGCAGCTTTTCTCTCAGCCGCTCGCGCCAGTTGCTTTGCTGGCTTCAGATTACCCTTCTTACAGAACCTCTGATTTCTCAGGAACTTAGGGTCCATCTGAAAAAAAAACATGTCAGTTTGTAATACATTCGATATTTCTTTACAAATTCATTGTTAGGATTAAAATTATTTTGTAAGGTTGGTTTCTCACCACCTTGCAGATTGTAATTTCGGAATTTGCAATTAGATATATTTTTGCATGGAAATAGTTAAAATCATGCAGTCCATATAGGTCTTATGTTGCATCATGTTATTAATTACAGACATGTTTGGATATGAATTTTATCCCTGGCAGTCAGTTTTCCATACAACTCATGGCCATGCCAGACTTTCTTTACTGAATCAGTACAACCTGTTTATACTATATGAAAGTTTATTTGAAGCAAGTTATAGATGAATGGTTATTGAACTTACTGGTCTCACTTTTAATACACCAAAAAAGCATGTAAAACCACCAGAATATCTTTGGTATTCTTAAGTTTCTTAACAAATACAACAGGTATGACATTTAACTATAATTAAAATGTTTATTTATACAAAAAATATTTTTACAGTTACTAGGAATAATATTAATAAAGAGTTGGATTTAAAATATGGGAGCAGCAGTTCTTAGGTGAAAGTGATTAGAGTTGAATGAATGAGGTACACTGTTCTCAACAGAAAATTGATAATAAACATAATAAACCTTTCCACACTCACACCCCTGCTCTAGGATTCTCTGTGTTGCGGTTGGCATGGACATATACATATATGACATCACAACACCCATGACCCGAGAACAAACATTTATCTGTCACAAAAATGTCTACCCTAGCCGGAAATTGAACCCAAGACCCATCCTTTCAGCATGCAGTTTCATTAGCAACTGGGCTATGGGATTGTCAAATAATAGAAGATCAAAAAAGCATCCTAACCTTAAAGTACTAAAATATGCCTCTGAGCTATAGAAAACTATTAAAAAGACACTAATGATCTATCAAATTGATTCCAAATATGTCAGTTTCCTATCCAAAAACAATCAAAACGCAAAAAAATATAATGTCATAGGTTTATGTTGACATGTTATTCTTCTCACATTCATGTTTAGCAGTGTGGATGCACTCTCAAAGCTGTCTCTGTACAGTATTATCTGTTCTGCTTTGTGGGTAGTCCTATGACTTCACTATACCTAGTGGAACTCTAGACTATCTGCCTAGATAACTCATCTTTGCTCACAGATGTACCCTTATTTCATACCTACTCAATCGACCTCTGCCCCTGCTATAGGAAACTCCATATATGCTGAAGTGTCTGGACAGAATAGAACTTTTGCAGCTAATTGGTACATGTTTCGAGGTAAGTTAGGTTTGCAATTTTTTCGAAAACGGTGTAAAGCCAAAAGTTGAGTGGTATCGGGTAATTAGCATCGAAAGACCTATCACCTATTCTGCATCTCCTCCCTTTACCCCTGCTACCGTATTTAACATTTTAACCTTTATAAATCAATGACATAAGTATTTTTTATAATTGAATATTACGGTTACATTTGTGTGGGCAATTGCAATGAGATTTAACGTAATTTTTATATATTTTAAGAGATGCAAGCCATAATAATTATAACTTTAGGAACAACACATATGTTACATACCCCCAGTGTCGATTCGTGCCTGAACTTCTTCGGCTTTTTAATACCATTCCTGTGGGCTTTGCGATCTGAAAAAGTAAACAGCTAAATAAATATAAAATGTAAGTTTCGAGTTATTTATTGGTAGAGTATATTTTAATATTAAAACTTTAAAATAAGAATCATAACGGGAAAGATTATTTGATCCACTTTTTGGAATATTAAAGTTTAATATGTGTACAAGATACTTACTTTGATTGTGATTTGTATGGTTTTTGGACTTCGCCATTACGCTATTTGGTTCTTCTGAAATACAAAATATTTTTTTTAATTAACTTAATTTATAACACTCTTTTAAACTGTATTGTTAGTAGTTAGAAATAACCTCGGATTTCTCGGATATCATTAAATTTAAAACTCTTAAAAAAACTAACCTCACTTCAGACACAAATACAAAGAAAGAAAGACATAAATCAATGTCATTAATACATAAATGTCTTGCACCGTGATGGTAGTCAATGTCACTGTCAAGACTGACAAAAGTGATAATTACTTTGTTGAGCTGTCAACACTGCAAGTCTAGAAATCTGTGCTCAAATGCGTAGAGAAAAATATCACTTCACAGGCATTTTACATACATACAGCAGCACACCGCCGTATTTGGGCGGCTTAGAATACAATCCCATGCTGGAAGAACAGGCTGCCGTAAGAGGCGACAGAAGCCAGCTTGCTTGGTGGTAGAGCTTCCCGTATGGATTATATTATCAGTATTATTATTAAGTCATTAATATTATTATTACTGGTATTATTATCTTTCCGTGAAGCCTCCCTGGCTAGCTACCACCCTCCTGCTTGAGTCAGCCGCCAAACGACTCGTCGTGTTCCGGCTGGGGGCTTGAGAGCCAGTATTTGCTTTCCAATCTTCTCATTTCCTGGCCGACAACGCATCAATGATACCTTTGGTCTTGCTCATCTCCATGGGCGACGATGACCACTTACCATCAGGTGGCTCGTCTGCTCATTTTCCGGTTATTAAAATATATTTAAAAAAAAAACAAATAAAACGACGAAGTGTGGTGCCGTCTTAAGTAATTTTAACAATAAAGTGTGTATTCAAAATTATAACTAAGATTCTTAAATTAATACGTTTTCTAGTTATAATCATACGTATGTATGTATTGTGATTACACCTGTGAAACTTATGAATATTTGTTTAAAATAAGGGCTCACTTGGTTAAATGAACTAACACTTATTTGGGTAACTCATCAACACAAGGGTTACTCGTGTTTTTAGTTCAACATAGTGAAAATGACATTGTATAATATTTCTTGTTCATTCCGATTCCTTTCATTCTATTGCCATTGGAATATTATAATGTAATATTGCTGATGGGCTTTATTAATTTAGAAAAGTATTCAGTTTTTGACATTTTTTTACTATTGTAATTTGTCGCAAAATAAATAATATTGTTTTTTTTTTACCGATACTGAAGTTGGCTTCTAATTTTGATGTAGTTTGTGATGGTTTTGCTTTCACTATAATTATAAATATTTTGTTACTAGCTCTCGTGACTTGTTTTAATATTTCCATGTAGCATATATTTTAAATTAACATTTTAGAACAGAATCTAGGTTCCAACGAATCATCCTTCGAGCTGTATCTACAGCGTTAGTGCCACTACTGGTAGTATATAAAAATGGGTTGCTTGTTTTATAACATTTTTTTAATAAAATGGAACATTTTATTGAAGTCAGGTTAATGTACAATTTTCCGAATTAAAAAAATAATGCAAAGTAATATACTATAATAGAAAAATACTTGATGATTAGCGTTTTTTAAATTACAATAAATATTTTAAAGACAAATAGAACAGAAATTGATAATGTAGAAGACTGCAAAGATTTTAAATATATTCCATGGGCCTAATATGGGGCATCGTCAATCAATATAAGTTCAAAGTCTACGAGTGTGAATCATGCAGAATACCCTGTGATATCAATCAACTGACAGGAAAGTAAATGTATCAGCTGTTCTCATATTATCTACTGTCAATAAATAGTATATAAATACAATACATATAGCTAACCTCTAACTCTAATTAGTCTGTGATAAGTTGTGACGTGTAAACTATAAAGCATGGTATGTCGTTTTTTTACAGCTAATTATAATTAGGTTCGTGCATTATTTGTAAAAGAAAGTAAATATTTATTCTATATTCTTATAAAAAATGGTGATCCTAGAAAGTGAAAGTGTTGACAGTAAACGCCTACCTTCCGAAGACTCAGCGAAAGAAGACAATAAACAAGCTGTTTTATCTTTAGAAAGTATCCTTTTTATACAAAAATATACTTTTTCACTTGATATTTAAAGAAAATCATATCTCGTGTAACAATATCTACTTAAAATTGTACTTGTAAAACGATCAAAAAGTAATAATTGATGTACTAATTGTATTTAGTATAATAACGAAGTTGTAAACCAAATTGTACGTTAATCTTCCTGTCCCAAATATGATGTAATTGGCGGTATTGGCCAATAACACAAGTGTCAAGAATTTGTAGCCCTAAGGTTTCCTTGCGTTTAAGTAATTCTTGTCTCACAATAATAATTGCCACCAAAGCACTGGCGACACACAATGTGGCCTCAAATTTGTCACATTTACTGGTTTCTGAACCCACTTAGTGAGCTCTTTATTATGATATAAAGTAGGATATTCATTATTATGAAACCTTTTAAATGATTATGAAAATAAACTGAATTTAATTTATTATTATTAACTTATCAGAAGTAGAAATCTGTTATATAAATTTAATTTAAAAAATGTTTTACCAAATGCATATTCATAATTATTTTTTATATGTAGTAAATTAATCAAAACATGTCATGAAAAGAGCAAGTAATTACTTTATCAATTCACTTTGGGATTGATCAATCTATAGTATTGTATCCCCTCTAGAATCCTCTAATCCAGCAATTCCCAATCTGTGGTACCAGTACCCCTGGGGGTATGTGTGATCATATTTACTTACTATGGTGCTAGACATTAAGAGAAAGAAGATACATTTTTAGGTTGTGGTTATTAGTGGAGAGGTGGTCATAAATTAAAAGTTTTATTAAGGGGTACAGGAACTGAAAAAGGTGGGGAGGCACTGCTCAAATGTATTGATATATGAATTTGAGTTGTTATCCCAGGAGTTATGGTTGTTACCTAGTATCATTCCTACTTTTTTTTATATTGGTTATTCAATATAAAAGTGATGCCCTTTGGTTTATAGTTTTAACTTGTAAATTTTTTGTACTTGTGCTTTATATTGATAAAATAATCTCCACATAAGTCAAATAGGTAATTTTTAAACATACATTCATATATATTATAAAATTATATATTAAACAGTAAAATAAAGCTTAGCTGCATATATACAAAGTCACAAAATTTGCACTCTCTTTATAATATTAGTACAAATAAAATTGTGACAGCCAAATGTATACATCAATTTTTTTTTTATGTCCTTAGACTTTGTTAGAGATATAAAGGCTTAATCATGTTTTTTTTGGGTTTTGTTGGTCTTTACACAATATTAAGGAAAACTACTGAAAAGGTTTTGATGATTTTTGATATACTTTATACTGATATTATTGGTCATAATTTAGATACTGTATATGTCGAAAAATTGACCTGTTTCTGCAGAATTTTCAAATCAAAATGACAGTGCATTACTAGTTATATAATAAAATTATATTGGACAAGGTATAAAGTTAATTGGAACATTTAATGATACAAATTTCCATGCATGGAAATTACAAAAGGCTTGATGTTTTATACAAGCATAATGTATTTTAATAAGTTTATTGACACTTATTTATAATTATAGTTACGAAATTAAATATTTACTTTAATATAGTATTTTACTTAAAAAAAATTCAATTACCATTTTGGTATTGACTGGCGATATGGCAATAAAAAATTAGTGGACTTGAATGTATTATTACACAGTCTCTGAATTACAAATAATTATGTATGTGAAATGTTGCTATGCTAGTTATTCATCCAACTACATATCAACTGCAGCTGAAATTGCTTAACATGGTCAGTCATTTATGACTAACTTAACCGTAATTAAAAAAAATAAAAACCTTATAAAAATAATAGTATTTCGCATTACTAAAGACGCTCAACAGCAACATGGTCTCAGGCATGGTGACTATCAGCGTTACCGTGGCTATTGCTCGCGTCGTATACGGCGTCTCCGGAAAGTCCTCAAAATTCCACAGGTTTGTAAAAACATTACTTATCCCAATATATTTACTTTTAACTTTACTATTATAAATCCTGTTATGCTATTTTCCTTTACTTATCTATTAGATACGGACTAAAGGTGTCTACTATAAAAGGACAAAGGACCATACAGCTTGTTATCATGGCTGGATTAGGTAGACAGAAAGCTCCAATCTTCAATGTACCTGTATAATTGTACTGTAAACAAAGTTTCCATCTTTTGACACACTTTTTGGTCCCTGCCATCTTTACTTAGGTCTAATTTGTATTAGCTTGAATATTCAATGAATATTTAAATAAAGTAATAGTATACATAGGTATTTAAAGCTGCCAATATTATATGCCATAAATATGACACAATTTATTTGCAGGGTGACAGACGCCACTACAGACGCAAAGACGTGACTACGGTACATTTGACAGCTTCGACTGCCGAAAACCGGTTGCTGTGCGTTCCGTTACTGCAAGCCGAGAGGGCCTGGGCGCACGCCATGCAACTCCGCCAGGAGGCCAATACGGAGCCACGCAAAAGGTTCCACCTTGTTTCGCGGCTGAAGAAGGCTTGCGTTCATGCGCAAACGCTGTTGCAATTATGCGAGGTAAACTGGCTTGTAATTTGCTTTATAATATTCGAGTGACTGCTAGGGAAGGATTTCATTGGTTATCTACAGAAGTTGTGCATCCGAAATACTAGACATTTGAATTTTTTTTTATTTTATACCACCAAACGATCTGATATATGTGTTTCTATATTTTTGAGTATACATACATAGACTTTGTAATCGGAATTATATACATTATGAAACATAAAGATGTTTCATGTAAAGACATGTAAATGTTTCAGCAAAGCGGGGTGTGCGATGCTCGCACGCAGCTCGAGGCGGGCGCTTACGCCGCGTGGCTGGGAGGCGTCTTCCTACTGGAACTGCAGCGATGGCGCGCCGCAGCGGAGAGCCTCCAGCGCGCGCAACTCGTGCTCGACAAGTTGTGCTCCGCATTGCCAGAGGACGAACGGCTTGTTTACAATCAGAAGGTTAGCCTAATTGTTTGGCAAACGGAAATCAAACCTCCAGAATTGCTTCTATAGTTAAATTAATTGTTACAGGAAAATAATTTTATTGAAGTGTATATTTTTATTATGTATATAGAACGTAGAACGTAGAACGACAAAAGTGCAGACGAGCCACCCTATGGTAAGTCGTCACTGTTGCCCATGGACATCAGTATGACCGAAGGTATCACTCATGCGTTACCGGCCAGAAAATGAGAAGGTAAGAAAGAAAATACTGGCTCTCAAGCTACCCCAGCCGGAATACGACGAGTCGTTTGGTGGCTGGCTCAAGCACAGGAGAGTGGTAGCGAGCTAGGCAGGTTCAAGGAAAGATAATACCAGTAATATTAATTGAAATTTATATTTTGAATACGACAAAAGGTTTATACAACGCATTTTCTACATTGCCATCATAATCAACTTATATTTGTACTGAATTGGGCATTCTCAACAAATTTTTTGACCAATGTTTCATGTTTATTGGACACACCATATGAGAGTAAAAGATGAGGTATGAAGTATTTTGTCTTTTTAATTAGCCGTGGGGACTTCTGCTTTACCAAAATTACAAAGATTCATTGCAGTTAGTAGTATAATGCTCCTAAGGATATACACAAAAGGAGTCTTGAAATAATGTTAAAGAATTTCAGGCAGTATTTTTTTTTTAATTTCTTTATATTGTCCGATTTATCATTCTAACTTAGCATAAAAATGGTTCAATGGCCAACTAATTAGCCTAAAAAAATTAACGATTGTGGTACAAATTTACCCTATAATTAGTACAGCATAAGTTAAAATTGGTAAGAATAGATCGCATTCAACGATGCCGATCGACTGATCTTCAAGTTTAAATAACTCCAAATTTGGCTAAACAACATATGAATTTTAGATGTTGGATGCTGTTCATTAGTAACAGTAAACCAGAACCGTATATCACATAGTAAAATTATCTTCAGTGGTCGTACTATTTACAAGAATCGCCGTTGTTAATTGTACTACTTAGTCCTATTTCTGATTGAAATTATCACTACCAGTACAGCTGTAGATTACCGTTCTAGTGTCCTACGTGTCCATAAAAACATTTTATACGACAGGTGGAAGAGCTAAAGCCCAGTCTGCGCTACTGCGCCTACAACATCGGTGATGAATCGGCCGCCGGCGACCTCGTGGCCATGCGCGGGCAAGGTCTCATCGACAATCTGGACACGCTTATGGCACAGGCTAAGTAAGTTCCTCTTTGGCAAATATAATTACAAGTATCCTGAAAATCTTCCCTTTTCTTCGTATCGATGTATAAACTATTTAGATTTCAGAGATAATCATAAAATAGATATATATCTATATCCATACATACCATCGAGCCTGCGGAAACGCGACAAAATTAAGAATGCCGAGAGCCTTTAGATTTTATTGAATGCACCATAAGTTAAATCTGTTTTTATTATCTACGATTGAGACTACAACTACGGCTACACTTACTCAGAGTTGCCCATCTTGCATAAAGAGTGGAGGAGTCACAACCACATTACAAGAATATCAGTATCCACAACATAAGCATAATAATTAATTTTTGAGTAGCCCTAATTATATTAATAAGCAGTATGGGAAAAAGCAGAAAATTAGTTGCTTAAGCATTTTTTTTTTTTCAATTTTTGTTTGATTGGTAGGCAATAACTTAATTCCAGGTAATATATGATATGTTGAATATGTTATCAAAATTTGTAGAAAAATACTCATAATATCACACTTGCTGAGATCTTATCGAAATCACCTGATACTGGATGTGGTCGTGTATACGAAATCCACTCAATGATATTTAAAATTTAAGTAAACACTAATATATAATTCGTACCTTAATATAATGGACAATGTATAAAAATGTTATATAAATGGAGCCGCTCAGACAGACGCGTCAGAATCTTTCTATAATATCTTTTGTCAGAATTTGAGTTATTAATATGAAATAACCTATGTTCGTCGTACTGAAACTTTTGATAAAATCCATTTAGTGGTTTTCGAGTCAAATTGAGACCATAAAGACGTAGACTAGACTTCAATTCGAAAAACACTTGATTATTGGTGAAATAAAATATTTTTTCGTGATTATCCTTTTTATCTCTCCTGACAGTATCGATAGATATTCGGATGATAATAAATTCATTCATTTTTCAGAGAATCACGTTCAGGTGTGATGCATGAAGTGGAATGGCGCGGGCGTCGCGTCACTGTGCGGCCTGAAAAGGTGAGGCTGTTCCTCATCGCGTTACAAGATATCGACAAATCTGTGGCTTCCGCACAAACTGTGGAGGCCAAGATCGAAATACTCGAGAACATACTCATGGATTGCAAGGATGCCATATCGGCTATCAAAGACGAGATTAAAAACGACGCCAAAGTGAAATCTCCGACCGAAACCCAAATGTCCGGCATCCATTACTTGCTATCCTATCTCATGTACTTGCGTCTCATGCGCACCATTCAGAGGAATAACCTGCTGGTACAACAAGCCGAAGAGGCGCGGAAGAATAACGCTCAGATAGACGGCAAGAAAGTTAGGCCCCAGGACTTGACGAGACTATATGAGATCATCTTGCAAAACTACACGGAACTGCAGCAGCTACCGGGATTCGATGCCGACCGAGCTTACCAGCAGGAGATTGAGACAGAAATGAAGGCTTACAAGGCTTTCCGATGCTTCTATATCGCGCAGGTGCTCACCGCCCTACGACGCTTCAGGGAGGCGCTCGCCATGTTGGAGCGTTGCAGCGCATATACTAATGAATCTATCGGAGATAAATTGCAGAACGAGGAAATTCTGGCCAAGCTGAAAATCTTGCAGAAGGACATCGAGAGCTGCAAGTTTGAGGTCCACGCTGACTCTGTTCTGGAGGAGGACGACGACGATGAGGAGTCGAAGTACTCGAGCGGGAAGCCTTACAAGGATAAGAAGCCGCTAGTCGACCGTCTAGACGAGTACCGGGAAGATACGCAAGTTCTCACCAAGAATCCCAACATTACCAAGATGCCACCTGCAATGGAAGCCATTCCATGCAAGCCTTTGTTCTTCGATTTGGCGTGCAACTTTATCGAGTTCCCGAACTTAGATGACAAGACGGGAGCAGCTAATAACAAGAAGCAAGGCGCCGGCATCACTGGTCTTGTCAAAGGATTTTTAGGATGGGGAAAAAGTGACAAATGAGTGTTTTTCATAGCACAATAGATGTCAATGTATATCTGGTACACTGATTTGACTTTGATTAAAATATATTCAGATTGGTTTGTTTTAATGGAGCAGCTTGTTTGTTTTTGCAGTCCTTTTTATTCATTTGAATGAAATTGTTATTAATATATTATTATATGTTTGTGTATCAGTAGTCAAAGCTAAATATTAAAGCATACTGGAGTAGTAATTTTGATAAAGAAAATGTAATCATGTCACAAAAATAAAATCAAATACTTTGTATTAACAAAAAAAATATAACAAAAATTTTGTTGTTCTGTTTGAAAAGTACAAAAATATAATTAACTTTGAAACAATATATTTTACACTGTGTAACATTTTCATATGTTTAATCACATTCATTTACTGAAATTAATTTATTACAATTGTACATGTTGCATGCATAATCACTTAAATTAATTTCACAGTGTCAATGGCTGTCGCTTGCTTAGTCATATAAATACACCAAAGCACATTTTACAAGTGTTCTCTACAGAGAATCTCTAGTTTTACAAAACTAGTAATCTATGCTTTTTATAAAACAATAAATTTGTTAACTATATACTTTCAACTTGTGGCACCATTATTTAATATAGTTTGTCTAAATATAATAATGTGGTATTAGGAGAATATTGTCCATTAAGGGAGGCATACTAGTGTGCAGAAGCCTACATCATTTAATATATCACATCACTAAATTTTCCACCAATCACAGTGAAAAAAAATACATTTGAATGTGTTGTTGATGACTTATGTATGTACATCATTTTAACTATATCCATAATTGTAAATCTACCGATAATGCTTCAAGTTTAAACTGCATCTACTTAAAGCCATTGATAATATACACTTTAGGTTCATACTTTATGACACGCAGCATCAGTTTACACTGTACAAAATAGAAATAACTTAATCTTCCGTTTTATGTATCCATTCAAATATATGGTTATGTTGATTTCACGTGAGCATTTCAATAATAGGGATTTTTCTTTGAAAATATTAAAAACGAATAGTCCATTATCCCGTAGTTCATATATAAGTCATTATAACCATTTCGCAATCGGTCAAGTAGATAATACAAAAGATACTTGTAACTTTTAAATAAATACAGTAAAATTAAATGTACGGTTTTTAACACATGAAATCGTCAAGTGCTGTGACATATTTCGTGAAGTTGCAAGCGTCGAATTCACTAGTGTATCTGGTTCAATGAAAGCTAATGCGAAAATGAACACAATATCGATCCAATAGGATATTTGGCGCCATGGACGTCCACATATCAGAACGCGCTGTTTAGAATATCGCACAAGGTTCGTCGTGTACACAACACACGACCCAAAATCAAACTCACACAATACATGCAACAATGATATTGCAGATGTAATTTGTTATCGTAGGTTTACCGCAACATGAGATTTACGCTCATTACTGTAATATAAATATAACGGACGAAATAGTCAATATTTTACTAATTTACAATTTTTACCATGACTGCGGCACCATCATGCGGAAATTACAAGGAATCACATGTATTGTATTTTTGGTTTGGATTGATTACTGGCCTAACCCGAGTATCTACCCTCTCGGTACAAACGCAGCGATCAGCGCCCTCCGTGTTGTGATGCAGTCATAAACATTGTTTCCTCTTTAAATCCTTGGCGCCAAGCATATGTTATTTTTAGCGAGCGGCGAGAGGCGGCCAATGTTCCGCGTCGTGCGCTCGGCGGTCGTCGGGAGCCAGAAGCTGGCCGCAAGTTGCACATACTGCCAACTGATTAAGCTCGCGGCCCACTACTAATTCCTGTTGTTTAGCGATATCGGGTAGAAGTGCCACCAGTTCGGGGAATACCGCGTCCAGCTGCGACCCTAGCGCCGCCTGTCGGACGAAGTAACAAAATTACTAACCTGCTTGTGGTGTACAAAGCGTCTCTGCTAAAGGATTTGAATTTAGACTCTTATTAAATAGGACAACAATTTATTACAAAATCTTCACAGGCTTTAGTGGCCACTAAACACCAGGCGGATTACTGTCTACTCCATAAAAAAGCCATTCATATAAAAAAATGGTCTTGAATTTGTTATATTTAATTTAATGTAAGAATGTTATAATTGGAACATGTACCGTAAGATGTTTGTAGAATTCATCAGCTCCGATCGCGCTGTCCCGAAATGCACGGGACGCCACCTTTAAAGAAATTATTAATTTTCAGTTTTAAGAGATTACACGGTGTTACGCAGAAAATTAAAAGAATGAATAATTAGTTATATATAAGTAATGTTGTCGACTACACAAATAATTTTTGTATGACATATCATGCATTTATAATTGTGTACCATTTTTGTGGAGAAAAAAAAGAATAATTTCATTCTTGGTTTTTTCTTGTCACACATAGTTTAAACTCTTTAACAACAATATTGCATCTGTTATAGTATTAATTAAAATAAAATGACTAGGGTTTTTAAAAAAACTACCGTTTGACCGAAAGCAGTAGACATTAAGGCTTATTGCATCCTGTATTTAATGACTTCGTAACTGGAGAATTGAAATTATATGTAATTATTGCAAAACACTTGCGAAACCCCGCTAAATACAGCAATATTTTTTTTTATTTTATTAACCTTGAACTCCTCGACAGCACCAGCGCCGCCTAGCGCGACGGCAAACTTCTTGACAAGTTCCCGATTTCTCATCTCGAAGTTAGGTGGCGGGATGTACGCGTGCAACGGCGCCGGGAAAGTCTGTCCCGCGGAGTTCGTGAACGTCATGCCGTTGCAAGGCGGTCGCGGCTTGAACCCCGGCGGCGGAGCAACGCCGTTCGGTA
Source organism: Megathymus violae (assembly GCA_003671415.1). Classification (NCBI taxonomy): domain Eukaryota; kingdom Metazoa; phylum Arthropoda; class Insecta; order Lepidoptera; family Hesperiidae; genus Megathymus; species Megathymus violae. The sequence continues at coordinate 2,026,141 of PDGT01000021.1, forward strand.
TACTGTTGGCCGCCGTGTTCGAATGTCGACTGAGCGGCGGGTACTCTTTTGCGGTCAGCGAAAAGTCACCGTTGCCATTGCTTTTGTTCGCGTTGATCGTAGATTCTATCGTCTTGATTTTTTTATCCGTATCCAAGCTGTTGTTGTTGTTGTTGACGCTCGCCGCGATATACTCCCGGGCGATTTTTTTATCGATGCCGTTCACTTCCGAGAAATCTGTGAAAATATCCTTCTTGTTGGGAATTTGCTTTTTTTTATCCTTCTTGGATTTTGCATCAAGTTGGGAGTTCTGTTGCTGTTGCGGCTGCAGTTGAGGTTGAGGTTGAGATTGAGGTTGAGGTTGGGGTTGGGGTTGGGATTGAGGCTGGGATTTTTTAGATTTAGCTTTGTTAGCTGGTAGTGTTGGGAAGTCTGATGCAGAAGAAAAGGCTAGTTTTTTAGTTGGTGGAACTGGTTCGGGTTTGGGTTTTGGTTTCTCTTTGCCCTTGGGGACGGTGATCCATTGGGGCGGCGCGGCCGGTGCTGTCGTCGACGAAAGCGCGGGAAACGCTTCTGGCCTCAGTTGGGCCTTCTTTGGCTGAGAGCTGGATTGATTGTTTTTCAACGACTGCATTTCATCGCTGTTGATCATTGTCACCTATAAACAAATATTATTATTGAATTAGATTTGATTTCACATATCTTTGTTCAAGTATTCTTAGTTATTAATTAAATCAAGAACAGCTCCCAGTACGGCGACAGTAATTTTAAAAATACTGCTGAGTTTTTTTCATCATCATTATTACAACCTATAATTATCCCACTGCTGGGGTCGGCCCTCCTTTCACAATGAGAGGGATTAAGGTCATAGTCCGCCACGCTGGCCAAGTGCGGGTTGGCAGACTTCATATACCTTTGAGAACATTATGGAGAACCCCCTCAGGTGTGCATGTAGTCGTGATATTTTCCTTAACCGAAATGATAATTAATTTGTAATACGCATATTACTTGAAAATTTAGAGGTGTGTGCAGAATTCGATCTCTAATCTCCTGTGCTGGAGATCGACATTCATGCCACTGGGCTATCTCACTGCCAGTTTTTTCATTTAGTTGATCTAAATTAATCTAAGTACATAAATATTGCAGACTGATAACTTCAATTAATATCGTTAATAATATATAGATAGACAATTAATAGAGTTGAGAAGTATGGCATGAAAGATTTAATAAATATGACAACCTAAACTGAATAATGATCATCACAATTATTATAATAACATATGAAATAAATTACACAACAAAGTATTTAAACAAAAATTGACTAATAGTCATGAAAGTAATCTTCACGTTCTTCATAAATTACGAAACACGATGTCAGTTCATATAATCTTAAAAAATTGAAAATAAAAATTCATTATTCAAGTAATCTTCCCATGTAATATAAATCATTGTTGTTTTAAAATATGTGCTGAGGAGGCGCTTTCGACGTTTCTTCTGATTAATTTTAAAGCACTTTTTCTAAACGGTAGTGGAAGCATAAATGATTTTGAATTTTTGATTGATTCGTCTTTCAAATCACTACTATTCAAAGACAATGTAGTGTTTCAACATGTGAAATTCTTATTTATCTGGTTAATTGCGTAAAATTTTAGTTTTTTTTAGATAAGGCATGGTAAGTTTGAAGCAGTTTGTGGTATAAATCGAAGCATTTAAAATTAATGAACAAATCTTGACATTTACGCTTAACTCAAAACGAGTATTAAATGTGAAAATATTTTGATAACAAGTGGAGTTTGTGTACTAAATAAGACAAGTGTAGAAAAACACACTCTACATCATTGAATGCTGTGTAGATGATAACATATAATATTATTTTTGACCTAAAACTTAATTAACGGGTAAGCTATATTTTTAATATCCTGAATTTTATTAAGTAAACTAAACTTCTTCTAGATTTTAAGTATATTCCTTCACCTCGGTACTGTATTTAAATGCCTAGTTACTAGAAATGTTTTTTTGCATGTTTCTATTGTGCAAATTTTATCAGTTCCCTTTTTCAAAGTAATGCCAATCAAAATAATGCTTCTGCTTTTGTAGATATTATGACGGATTAACTTCAGGGAGACAATTTGTTTCTCCATATTGCTCTTTTCTTATGCCAGCTATGAACGTAAAAAGGTACCTTAGACGGTTGCACGGTCCCGGCGCCGAGGTTGGGATGGTCGTCCCTAGGTACCGCTAACGAGGGGAATTCGTCCTCGCTCATCGGTGGCTTCTTCTGCGGCGGAATGGAGATGCGGTTCCCGCTGGTCTGTGTCAGCCGAAAGTTGCTTGCGCTGGCCGGTTGACTGTGCAACTGGATGGACACACTCGGCTTCGCTGTGTACATATGAAAACAATCATGGTATAATGCTGCCCTAAACAAAATTAACTGACCCAACTCTAGCAGTGTCAAAAACAAACGAGATGGAATGTCATCAGTAAAACTTTGAGTGAAACATATAGCTCTACTAGGCAAAGTATGAAGCTCTAAAAATATATGTATGTAATAACTCTATTAACATTTCAGAACGAGACAATTTTAATATAACATAATCGATGTAATTATATAATGTACAAAGAATTTCAATACCCTGCTTCGCAAATTAACACAGCGCCATCTATATAACATATTTGAATCACGCTGCTTTCGTGTAATAGATAAAGTTACCGATAGACGGTCTATGGGTATCGCGTTAAACAAGAAAGTCAAAACGGCCATAGATTTGTTACATACAATTGCGCACTACAGTGGCAGCGACCGGCGCGGCGGGGCGCGGGGGAGCGGGAGCGGGTGCCCGGGCAGACGACGCGCCACCTAGCGACGGGAAATTTTGGTCGTTGCATGTCAAACTGTCGGCGCCTGTAACAGATTCAAAACAAAATACAAACGGGTGTTTGTAGTACAGTTTGCAAAAAATATAAAGTTTTTGCAAATATTCGTGTCATTAGCCTTTAATAACATAACAAACAAATAATATAATAAATATTTTAGGATTATATCCTATTTTTATCTTCAGAAAACTACAAATATTTTGACATTGACAATATTTTACCTCATCAAAAGAAAGTATAGTAGGTTCTGCATACTGCATATAAGGCTAACAGATTTGAGACAGGGGAGAACGCTTTAAATATTTATTTATTTATACGTTTAGATAATAAAATATATTTTAGTCATAATCATTGTAGTTGGATGCCCTGTGTTCAAGTTACCCATATTGATATTGGATATATATTTATACGAAACACATTACTTTGAGTTTAAGGTTTAGTTTACCCTTGAAGGCGCGAGAAGGCGCGGCAAGTAGCGGCGAAGGCGCCGGCGGTGCTGACGACAACCGTGGGAATTGCTCATCGCTGCGCGTGTCGATGTGTGGCGCGGGTGGAGGCGGCACGGGAGAGGGGGGTGCTTCCACGCGCTCCCTGCAAACATCGACATTTATTGTAATAAAGCATTCCATCTGCTTACCTATTTAATCTTTATTACTGAAATACTTCTTATCTAGAAGACTCCTTAGCAACCTAGAAATCAAGACATCATGGATATAAAATAAATAACTAAATTTATATTTAAACATGTATACACATATATATCAAAGTCTAGCTCTATCATTCAGTTGACCAATGGAGTCATCTAGATAGTTAAATCGTGCCACACGTGTACAGAATAAGACTCCCAAAATCTTAAGTTTTTTTTTAACAATTACACTTTGTCTATTACTGTTTATTTTGTAACAATATAACTTTGTATTATGGGCCTATCAGCTCTGCAGATATGACGCAACGTCCAGAGGAACACTAGGTTTGTTAACGACATAGGCAAAAAAACGAAGACTAAAAGTTAATAAAAGTGTGTACACCCCAATTTCCAGTGATTTAGACCTTGAATTGTTTACAAAATTTACATTACATGGCATTTAAAGTTGTACCTAATGTCTATTCACCAGATGAAAAGAAATTTACACTTTCTTCATATTAATTCTTTAATTGACTAGGGACTTTTCCCTACAATACCTTGGCGCTCTCTGCACTACGGGATGCGGAGTGATGTTAAACTGCAGCTCGAGCGTGCGCGCTTGTCGCGCCGCGCCACGAGGCATACCGCGGCCGTGCACCGTCGCCTTGTGAGCTGCAAACAATCCACAGTTGTTATTATATTAACAGAACAATAAACTCCGTACTATACAATAAAACGTTCATAGACTTAGACCCCCGTATCAGAATTCCCTGAGTTCCGGGTGGCATCACGTACACGAATAAGAAATCACAAACACGCATGAGAGTCATGGGTATTTGTGAAGTAACATTTATCTCTCACAATAACGTCAGCCTCGGGCGTGATTTGATCCCAAGACCTCGCGCTCGGCAGCAGGGTCACTACCAACTGGGCTATGGGGTTAAAAATACTCCCGTAGTCTGACGGCTTATATCGATTTAAGTATTAATAAAATTTACCAATGCATGCGCGATTTAATTTAAGATGGGTGACCGGTAATGGCAAATATCTTGAATGTTTCCCCACTATGGAGGGCATTCGATTATTTTTGTCATATTCCAGTAAACTTTACCTTGAATTATTTTGCAAAAAGGTTTTTCATGATATAAAATGTAATTTGGATAAATAATTAAAATTACAAATATTTAACTAGAGATCATGTTATAAAATAAAAGATAATATTCAAAATATTTATAATAATTACACTTTTAACATAACCATTTTTAGTCCACAATATTAAAATAAATAGTTTTTTATAGGACATTCACTCTTGCCATATCACATTCACATACCAGCAATAAGTGTTTAAGAAATGAAATTGCCTACCTTTAAGATCGATCTCGCTCCTGAACACCGCAGTGAGATGCTGACCGGCGCACTCGCCCTCCTCGCAGAGGTAGTGGTCATTGCGGAAGTGATGCGCGAGCGCAGAGTGCGTCGCGTAGTACAGGTTGCGGCCGTCCGCGTCACACAAATGGCAGTACAGGTGCTCCTTGCGCAAGTGGCGGTATAATTCGTCAGCGTCCATGAACCGTTCCTCGCAGAACTCGCAGAGCGGGTGACCTCTGTGGTATCACCGCGTTGTGTTAATATGATGGCAAAACATTAAAAAGCTGAGCTTGATTTAGTCTAATTTGAACTATAAAGTTAATATATGGGGCATCACTAGAAATTCAATAGCAACCATTAATATCAAAATTTCTTGAACTATCATGCTTAAAAGAACATCTCATGCAGTCGGTGCAGTTTATTATAGGTAGATATGTATGTAGATATGTACTAAGGGTACTTCTGCATTATTCAATTTTTCAGTAATTCCTACTCAATTGGAATCCATTGAAACAGCATTCATCACGAAATGGGTGTTATTTTCATATTTTCAATTATTAATGTCTCTATTTATACCATATTTACCTCTCTTTGTAATAAAAGATGTTTGCTATAATATTACCTATGGGACGTGTCATCGAGATCACCTTTTCGTCGATGATGGCCAAGCTCCTGTCGTGTGTAGCACTTTCGTTCGCTGGTGAAGATCTGAAATTAGTTTCAGTTTCAGATTTAAATTCATGGCTTCACACATATACATCTGCATCTGAGAAGTTACAACCAGCAGTACCCTCTGCCCTACAAGTAGTACTAATAACTGGCATACACGGTCATGTATGGGCAGTAAAATATTTCTAGGTTTTAAGAAGATGATTTCAAATAAATAATAATGGAAGATGTGAGTGACCACTTGTTTTAACTAGGTGACTATCTGTTAACAACATGTGTGGAAATCAATGTTATTGATACTTTATTATCAAAAAGTAAATGAGGTAAGATATTCTGACTGGTATGTATCGTTTTGGAGCCAATATCAAGAAAATGTAAGATGGACATGGATGGATAGGACAATTTGAACTTAAAAATTTATACTATAAATGTCAATAAAAATAAAATATTTGCTCATTTTATACAATTCGATTTCATAAATAAGTGGTTTTCGTGGATGTTCCTCAGGGTAGCGTTCTCTCTCCTGTTGTTTTCTATTTTTATTAACTCAATTACAAAGTTAATTTCCGTGCACTTCCATCATTTGCAGACAATTTGCAAATCTATCAGCATTTCCATCTTTAAGACATTGATTCTGCTATTGCACGTATTAATTAATGCCTACAAATCACAAGCCATTATAATAGGCAATAGACATGGCATTCATACTGTAGACTAGGGATTCCCAAAATGTTCGATATCGACCCGTGGGGGTAGAAATCGGTTTCCTAGGGATCAACATAAACAAAAACTGATTTTGGAGCTCGACGCGATCTAAAAATCGAACCCGAGTAATGTTACATGTTTTGCTTTTTAGGTTTTTATAAGTTAGTGGATGATGGTGAATTTTTAAAGTAATTAGGCTATGGAGTCTGAGATACCACTACATTTTAGAAAAGGGATCTCATGCCCAAAATAGTTTGGAAATCCCTACTGTACACAGATTGTTGATTGCCTTTCATAGTTAATGGTTGTCCTATTCCTTTCACTGACAGTGAAAAATCTTAAGTATAAACTTCACTTCTTACTTAAGTGAGGATGACCATATCAATAATATAATTGGTAAAATTAATTTCACTTCGCACTCCCTCAAATGATTAAAACATTTTCTACCCTCGGAAACAAATATTTCTTGAGCCCATACACTTATATTACAAATTCTAAACTATATTGACGCTTACTATTTAGATGTCACTGATGGACTTTGAAAGAAGCTAATGAGTTTGCAAAACCTTTGTATCAGCTTTGTTTTCAGTCTTAAGAAATTTGTGTCTTACAATAAGCTCAAATGGTTCCTAATCCATTATCATAAGAATAAGAATACTAGATAAAATGATTAATTTATTTAAAATACTTCACAATCATGTGTTACCCCAATTTCTGTGTGATCTTTTTTCATATGCCTCTTATAGTTATCATATATTAATTACCTGAACCATGAAATTGGTGCCAAATCCAAATCCTGTACTGTATAGGCAAACAGATTCTGCAACTCTCTACCACCAAACATATATGTACTTAAATCTGTATCATCTATAGAAAGTAGGCAAAGAACACTATCTTTCCTTATGTATATAATATTTTCTTATTGTGTAGTTGTAGGCGGACACTAAGTATTACTCTTTTTTGTTTTGTCTACTGTTAGAGAGTTCTAAATCAAATATGTAACAAACACCCTTGCACATTGTTTTTTGATATAACTTTTCCTGTATGCATAAATTGTTAAACAAATAAATTAAAAAATTAATAAGAACCCAACCAAAACACATTAATGCAAAACATTAATTGGTTATTATTTGTATTTAAAACAACATTATTGAATCACTATAAATTATATAATCATTAGTGCAATGTTTAAATAACTGTTAGTTTTTTAAGAAAAGATTAGAACTTTATAGATTATTTAATCATACTTTAAAAGAATATTAGTAATTAGTAAATCAATTGAAAGTCAATGTAACTACATAGATTTGATTGAGAAGGTATACAAAATGGGTATTGTTTAAAATTAGTAAACATTATGAATAACATTATTTAAATTATAATTATGTTATAAAGTAAAATAATATATAAAATCTATATGTACCTTCAAATGTTTAACGCAGAGATCACAATAATACTTTTCATGGACCTTTCGCATATGATCACTGAGCATAGTAAATGTTCGGAATGGTTGGATATTTTCACATATCTTGCATTGGTTTTCAAGCAGATTTTCATATGCATTTCTGATCTCTTCACTGCAGAATCCTATCTTAAACTGCCTCTCAAAGAGTCGATCTGAGAAAACCTTGTTACGAAGATCTTTGTATGGTTGAATAGAATCCGTAAATACAACCTGTTAATTACAAATAACGGACATGATTTAAGAGACACGCTTAGAGGCTGCAGCAGAGTTGAGCAAAATACTGTTATGAATTTACAAATTTGCCTAAAAGTTGTCTAGTACAAAACTCTTTAGTACTATTTACCATATTATAATTTCAACTGATATTCATCAATTATACTTTAATGTTTTTCAGTAGGAATATTAATATGGCATTTTTATATTCATTTTAGAGTAAGTGACTCCTTCCAGAGTTGCTTTCCACTAACAAAAATTGATAGATGACACATTTTATATGGAAAAGTTAGCATAGACATAATACTATGGACATAAACCATTTGGAAATAATAAAACTTTTTCAAGCTGCTGTACCTTATATTTTAAATTCAAACTCTTTTATATAAATATTTCTTCACAATTTATTTGAGTCATATGATCTGAGCATTGCTTCAGAAAAATATTTTATAATGGAGAAGAAGAATCAGCAAAAGAAACTCCCCAGGAATTGTTCAAAGAAATAATAACCTGGTGCATTTTTATAAAATATTGCATAATATATTTTATAAAAATGTATACTTTAGGGACCAATGACTTTTGGACTACTGATTAATATTTTTTAAATTAGGTATTTATCAAAGACAACAATCTATATTTCATCCTATCTCCCTTGAGACCTCAACTATAAACCAAAATACAAATATCTTGCTGGTGATAACCCAAGCAAATGGTTAACACAATCATAAATGGGATTTATATATGCTTAATAGAACAATGACTAGGACATTATACACACAATCGAGATAATGGTAAAAAAATTCAAGTTTGACTTAAATAAATACACTTATTGCCCAATAGTTGTATGTCTAAATTTTAAATAGTAAATTCACATTTATACATACTTGGACTGATTATAAGACATGTAGATACTGAGCTTAATTAATTTATTAAGAAACAGAAAAATTAAAACATAATAGACTGTTCTTCTCATTATTGTTTAGCCAAATTGAAAAGTTACTAACTACTCAACTGGTAACGTGAGATAATCAAAATAATAAATTATTTTGATGTGCATAATATTTAAAATTTAGGGAAGTGGAATACAGTAATAAAATGTAGATTGTTGTAAAAGGATAGCAAAGTTAAAGCCAATAATTATTTCTGATAGGTGAAACTCACCCTTGAAAGGTCCTTTCGACATATTGGACATTCATTTTGTAGACACAACACTCGCATACGAGTCGAACACTCGAAGCATACGGGGTGGTCACACTCTCCAATAGAGAAATACAGCACGTTCTTGAAACAAACTACGCAAGTAGTGTTGTCGTTCGCTAAATAATCGGCCATTTCTTCTATCAATGAAACCTAAACAAAATTACGTGATACAATATGCAGTGCGGGCGAGTAGAGCAATTGCAGTTGCGAGTGAATTCCTACTACGAACAGTTAAAGATCACAGATGTTGAGTTTAGCGAACAGAGCAAAACGTACAAACCACTGTGAAAAATCAGCAGCGCAAAATGACAGATTGACATATTTGATAAATATAAGGTGACATTGGTTGACAGAATGAATCTAATGTCACAGATACAGATTATTTAGTAATTCATAACCCTTTTTCTCCTAATCATCAGGTATAGTAATACAAACTACGATTTTTATATTTTACTAGATATTAATAAAAAACAACCATTGACCAGGCAATAAGCATAAAATAAGAAATATTAGCAATGTGTGTGTCTGTGTGTTTACAGAACGTTTAGATCGTAATGTAATAAAGAATATATATATATATATATATATATATATATCTACTAGTGTGAACGTTACGCAAACGTAATGTGTTTATGGTTTAGATATTTTTTTTTTAATATAAGAAATAAAGATGCAAGAATATATATCAAAAGCAATACAAACTTTTTGATTTGATCATGAGGGATTTGTTAGGTCCTTCTATTCAAGATATCTTTTTATTAGTTTTGTTACATCTTTGGTAACCTTAATCTACAGGACTTTAAATTTTATCATATTCATTTTATATTTTTTATTTATGTGTGGCTGAAGTAAACAAGTTTGCAAAAGTTCATTTGAACCTCAGCTTGCTCTAATTCGTATATTCTCAATGAATGATTAAGACGAGGTAAACTCCACGGAATATGATTTCGAGAAATCGATGAAATCGAGAAATGAAATCGAGATCTTAGTTGCAAGGCTTTTATAAAAAAATATTTCCACGTTTTCAGACAATAGTTTGCCTACCTTTACAATAAAACAGTCCTCTTGCTCCTTATTCCTTTATTCCTATTGTATATTATACACAACAATTTGCTGCGTAATATTGTAAATTTTTTATGTTTCATAAAAATGGTCATTTTAAAATAAATATCTAAACAATGTTATTTCTAAGCTAGCTCTAGAGTATCGCAGTTAGTTTTGTAACAATATATAGAATAAAGTACTGTTTCAGAGTTGAAAACTGCAACAATGAGATCCTTATTTAATTAACAGATTCATTCATTTTTGAAAATAAACAAAAAATATTAGATATTTGTTAATAATCTAACCGTTTCACGAACTGGAACAAGCGTGAAGAAAACCATATGCAATGCGACGATGTCAAGGATGTGATATATACTATGGAGATATATACAATAGAAAGTTAAAACTATAGTTAAAAGATCAAATAATAATTCTCTTTTGGAGTTTTTTGACTCCAAGGCAACATTCTGGTATAGCGGTTAGGCTCTATAGGTCTAGCTAGGTACCCTGCTTCTAAATTCCGCACTGAAATGTTTTTGTGTTTTATCTTAAAGAAAATCTTATAGTGCGTACTAGACTTAATACTTTCACTCTTTATCTTTATACAATTCCCATTAAGTTCACATTTCAAAACATATAGATGTTATATTAAAAGGCACTAGGACCATAACTTAGTTTAAAATATCTCCTCTACTTTATTTATTTCATGTTTATATTATATATTTTTCGTCAGTGTCACAAACTATAGTAGTTGTAAATTTTACTATGAAAGTAGAAAACCAAGTGTATGTCCCATTTTTTGTACTAATTTTCGTGTCGATGACTTATCATGATCATGACATATGAAATTACAATGACATAACACTTAACAGATTCGACGGTTGAAATCTTGAAATATTTGAAATGTTTTAACTTTTAAATTCAAACATCGGTCGGTATTGTACTTGTTAATACAGATATTGTAATAATTCTGTGATTTAGAAAAATTTATGTTCGAAAGCAAGTAAAAAACTAGATTTTAATTATGAAAATGAGTTGAATTTGGTGCAATTTTAAGTGGAAAACTTGTTAGTTAAAAATGTATTTCGAGGTAAGTTTGTGCTAGAAGACTTATAAAATGTATAAATGAAATATATGTTTAATCCAAGCTAACCATTTCTTTTAGATTGATAACACTCCTGAACAGATTAGAAGGGCTCGTAAGTTAGAGGTTGTACAGACGGAGTCGCCTAAAGAAGAATGCCCTCGCCTTATACTGGCGCCGTTTACTCGTCCTCCTCAAGTTGTTTTTGATAATGTTCTCATTGGCTCTTCTTGTGAAAGGAATCTGGAGGTTTACAATCCTTCCAAGCAACCGCAACAGGTAATTTTAGACATGTAATGTGGCTTCATAATTAAAAAAGTATATATACTGTTAAAACTGATCTTATTAATATTCATGAGACTACTATTATGTATGTTTTTGGGAACAACTAAATATTAACGGAATTATGGCCAATTAAATCTTAACCAGTGGTTTTTATTATTATCTTTAAATTAATAATATTGAATATTGAAACAGTAAATCATAATAATAGAAAAAATATATTGAATTTTATTCAATTCAACAGATCATCCTTGGTAGGGCGTTGCCACAAGGCCTGGTTGTTCACTTGCCTGAAGAATGGATGTTTCTGGAGCCTGAATCTTGTTATATCATTAGCTTGACATGGAGTCCAACACAACCAACATCTCTTAGAGAGACAATAAGATTTACAAATGAAAATCGAGGAAGATATGATGTCATTGTTTTTCTGAATTCTGTTATGGTAATCAATTATTTTTTATCAAGTATAGAAATAGTTTTTATTTGTGCAAGGTACTATGTTTTATGTTGGAGTAATCATTTCTTCTTCTACATATTGGTTGTCAAGATCAGCTCAATATAGTTATTATAAAACTGCTGTCACATCAGTTGTAACTACAATAACTGGGGAATTTTTTTTTCCAAATGTACATTGTGTTTTTTTTTATTGTTAGATTTATTTCAAAAATCAATTTGTATTTAAAATCAGTTCATTATTAAATATTTCATTATTGTTACCATGTTTTACAGGTGGGTTATATTAAATCAATAATGTGGTACCTATAGTTTAAAATGCTGTTTTTTAATGTATATTTTTTGTTAATTTGTGAAAAACTTACAATACTTGTTCATGTAAGAACGCAATAGACCTTTTTGCTGACATATATTGCGAAACCATTAATGACTGTATGTTCAACCCAAAACAAATTATAATTTTTGAATTGTGCACATCCAATTCTGAAAACAACACAGTTCTAAAAGTCTTGGTTTTTTATTTAACCAATCATGATTTTAGAACTTTTATATGCATATTAGAAATTCTTACTTGCTTTCTTACTTTACTTAGAAATTATACTTTCCGTTGGTGCAGCTTTTTTACTAATTCAGGGATATTTCTAAATAAACTTAAACACAATTGTTTTTTCAGAATCTGAAAGGAAAGAATAACAATATTAAAGGATTAAAAAAATCACCAGGAAAAGTTAAGAAGAAGCCAACAAAAAAATCGCCAGTCTCAATTTATAAAAAGAAAGCCGAAATTATCTACAACACAACAAAAGTAAAAAAAACTATAGACATAATTAAGACTACACAATATACCCAACATAAAGTTGTCAAATCATCTAACAAAGAAAACATACCGAAATATGATTGCTTAGACTCTAAATATAAATGCCCTTTTGATTCACCATCAAGCGTTGATCTCAATTTCAATACATCAGAAATATTTTCTAACATGCGACATACTAATTCAGATTACTTATTGCAAGACACTTATGACAAGTCTCAAATACTAAGAGATAGCAATAAAGAAGACATTATATTAAGGGAAGTTAAGGATAATATACTGAAACCTTCAAATAAACAAGATGTATCATTAACTGATATGTTTGATAATCTTAATTTCACGCCTTTAAAGTTACCATCAAAAAATGAGAAATTGGAAAAGGGACCCAAAATTATTCTAAGCATGAATTCCGAAAGTGACTTCGATGATAGCCTGGATTTGAAAAACTCTAAGAAAGATGAGACTCATTCAATCATCTGTATAACATCCTCTCAACCATCCAATAAGTGGTTATCAGTAAATTTACATACTGAGAACCAATGCACGAAGACACCAACAATACCCAACAAAAAAATTCCAAATACATCATCTCCTAAGGAATTTAACAGTCCAAATTTCTCTATTAACACTGATTTCTCCCGCATTAGTGATTTGTCCTTTTTTCCGCAAAGATTTTCAACTGAACGAAAGAATTTCCCAAAAATAAACAATGAAACACATGAAATCATAGACATTACCAACACAAAGTTGAGCTCCGACACATACACGAAATATTCACCTAATACTCCTAGAGAAATTTATGTAGAAATGAAACAGGAACCTCGTGGTGACTTGGCATCTGAACAAAATAAAAAAATGTGCAGACAATCTCTGTTTAAGGACTTTCAACGTCAAAATGAAATGAATTTAAACTATTTACCTCGGCCAGATCAATATCACTGGAACAATGAATTTAAGGGAGATTTGCGATCTCCCCCTCGATCTATAACACCACCTTTGCAATCGATTCCTGAAGAAAGTGGTCAATTTTCAGATACTCATGTGTTCGATAAATCTGAAAAACTTACAACATTTACTATTAACCGTACATTTGATAAAAGTGCTGCATGGAATTCTGTATTACATTCTACAAGATCGTCTTGGTCAAAAAAAGCTATTAAAGCGGATCCAGCGCTTTGGAAAATGCCCGTTCAGCTAGCGAAAGATATTAAAGCAAACTCTTCCTTTAAGGGCAAAGAATCATTAAGTGGAAAAAATCGTGCCAATTTAAGGAAAAATACTAATCAAAATATTTCACTTAATCAAATAGGAAATGTTTACTCACAATCATTTACTGTTGATCCATTCCTATCTTCCACTTATTTCTATGATGAAAATGCTGTCGAAAATTTTGAAAAGGAATTTATGAGATGGTTGAATTGCATCCTTACTCCTCCTGCGGACCTCGACAGTAATGTTGAACAAAAAATAGACGTTGGTAAGGCGTGGATCGAAAACAGAAATAAAGAAGTACCGGCAGCTCCCACAAAGGAGCAGGTTAGTAGTAAGTACCATAATAGTCATCGACTGGAAAGTTTACGGCGCCAAGCTAAGGCTTTATTGCTGAGTCCTGAAATATCCCAAGTGTTTTTAAAACTAAATGTTCAAATAGAAAAGAAATTGATAGCAATTCGAACTGATAGAAATCTGCATTTAGATGTTGGACTGCAAAAAATTATTATGGAACTGTTACTTTCGTACAATCCTTTGTGGCTTCGCATCGGATTAGAAGCTACATACGGGTTGGTATTACCGCTGAAATCTAATAGTGATATCGAAGGACTAACCACTTTCATAATCCAACGAATGTTTAAAAATCCTCACTTGAAGAACAAGCATTCCAAATCGTCAGCTCCAAATATGCTACTACCTGCTTATATGGAAGCTATCAAGAAATTCACTTTAAAGAAGTTTTTCATGCTGGTTTTCTTTTTGGACCAAGCGAAACAAAAGAAGTTGATTCCTCATGACCCTTGCTTATTTTGCAGAAACGCCGTATGCAAGGAAAGTAGAGAAATTATAATTCGATTCACTAGAGAGTTGATAGCAGGAATAGGTGACATAACAAAACACTTAAGGCCCCTGGGTTACGTTGTGAGTCACAAACAGTCTTATTTAGATGAATACAAATATGCAGTGCTTAACATTGCTATGGACATAAGAGATGGTGTAAGATTGACTAAAGTTATGGAGATTATTTTAATGAAACACGGCTTAATGAGTCAACTGAGAACACCTGCGATATCCCGTCTTCAGAAAATACACAATGTCCAAGTAGCCTTAAATGCTTTGAAAGAAGCTAACTTTATAATACACGGAGATATAACTGCAACTGATATCGCTGATGGTCACAGGGAAAAGACGCTCTCCCTTCTTTGGCAGATAATACACGTTTTTCGAGCTCCCTTGTTCGAAAAAGCGGCAAATATTATACAGATTTGGTGGCGTAAAAAGTACGAAGTTATTCTTGAAAACAAGAGAGAAGAAGAAAGAATATTCCGAACACGTAATAATGCGGCTAGTATTTTACAGGTGTGGTGGCGCCGAATTCAGTACAATCGAATGGTTGAGACTAGGATGAAAGAAGTCACTATAGCCACGATAACAATACAGAAGTTTTTCCGTATGTGGTATCATCGTAGCCGAATGCTCAAATTGAAATCGAGTGTTATTAATATTGAAAATTGGTATAAGGATCTGATGTTAATGCGAGAAGCAAAAGAGATGTTGAATACATTAAGATTAAGAAAACTGGAGCAGAAATGCAAATCGGCTATTATCATACAGTCATATGTTAGGCGTTGGATGTGCACAAAACAATACAAGTTAAAACTGTACAAAATAGTGTTCCTGCAAAAAGTCATACGTGGATATATAGCACGGAAGAGAAATTTGAAAATATTAAGTTCTATTCGATATATACAACGGAAATACAGGAGTAAACTTCTCATGAAAGATGAAAGGAAGAAATTTATGGAAATTCGAAAATGTGCTATTACAATACAAAGCCATTATAGGATGTGGCGACAACGTAGAATTTTTCTCATATTAAAGAAATCTGTACGAATTATTGAGGAACGTTACATAGCTCTACTAAAAATGCGAGCGGAACGAAATAAATTTTTAAAAATAAAGCTGACAGTAATAAAAATGGAAGCAGTTATCAAGTCTAAAATGATCAGATCGAATTTCTTACGTCAACGCGATGCCATTATAAAATTACAGCGGAGATTCAGAGCTCATCAGGCTATGTTACAAGTCAGATCTCAATATATACAAAAAAATAACGCTATTATCAAGCTTCAAAGACACATAAGGTCATATCTAATTATGAAGAAAATAAGATCTGACTACATTAAGTTAAGAGCGAGTACCATTACGATACAAAGGCATTTTCGATCATATTTACTCACACAGTCTCAAAAACAGCGGTACACTGAACTTAAGATGATGGTTTTAGTCCTTCAACGACGTTACAGAAGCCTTTTGCTAATGCGCCGAGAAAATAGATACTTCTTAAAACTCAAAAATGCCACTATTGTGATTCAAAATCGTTATAGAGCCCAACTTTTGATGAGGGACTGTAAACAAACGTATCAAAAATTACGTGTAGCGATAATCAACATTCAAAATAGGTACCGAGCATTAGTAAAAATGCGCGAACAAAGATCAAAGTATCTGCAGTGGAAATCTTGCATTATCATCCAAAATGCTTATAGAGCCTACAGACTTGGAATGCAAACTAGACGAAATTATCTTCAACAGAAACTGGCCGTTGTAAAAATTCAAGCATGGTTTAGAGCCCACAAAAAAGGAGCTTTACAAAAACAGCAATATGAGCAATTACGACAAGCTTCTAGTACAATTCAGAAAAAATACAGAGCATGCATCATAGCAAGAAAACAGAGGCAGGACTATATACGAATGAAAACTGCAACAGTATGTATTCAGAAATATTACAGATACTATAAAATAACAAAAGAAGTCAGGCGACACTATATTGAATTGAGAAAATCTACAATTATAATCCAGAGATTCTTCAGATCTTACTCTGAGGCGAAGAGACAAAGAAACACATTCCTGCAAATTAAAATGGCAACCACCATGATTCAACATTACTATAGGTATTATAAGAAGACACAATTGATGCGGCTGAAATATCAAGCGCTGAGAAGAGCTACAGTAACTATTCAAACAAGGTACAGAGCGTTGATGGCCATGAGATATGAAAAGCAAAAATACGAAAGACTAAGGCGGTCAGTTCTAACAGTACAACGGAGGTATAGAGATTTGATCAACATGAAATTAGAGAGAGGAGCGTATTTGAAATTACGTTCTGCTACAATTGCTGTTCAACGACGATGGAGGGCAAACATACTGATGAAAAAGGAGAAAACTAAGTATTTAAAAGTACGACAAGCTTGCTTTACTATCCAATCATTTTATAGAGCTTACATAATAGGAACAGAACAAAGGTTAAATTACTTACAGCTGAAACAAACAGCGATAAAATTACAGTGCAGGTTTAGGGCACGTCTTGCGATGAAATATGAAAGAAATGCGTACCTAACTTTAAAATCAGCTGCAATAACATTACAAAAGCAATTCAGAGCACGATGTCTAATGATACAGGAAAGATCAAAGTTTTTGAGAATATTACAGGCTGCACTCACTATTCAAAATCATTATAGAGCATATGCTGTTGGAAAACAAGAAAGAGAGAAATATTTAAAACTTCGAGCAGCTTGTAAAGTTATTCAAATACGGTTTAGAGAATATAGGGAGACTCGGAGACTCCGTACCCGGTATTTACAACTTCGCAATGTCGCTATTTTAATTCAAAATCGCGTACGAGCTAATAACGCCATACAAGAAAAACGACGAATTGAAGCTGCCAATAAGATAAAAGCGTGGTACGCTTGCGTTAAAAGAACCAGAGATTGTCGAGACGAGTTTCTAAGAGTGAACAGAAGTATTATAACCGTACAATCTGTTTTACGCATGTATATTTGTCGTAAACGATTCCTTGCTATGAAAACAGCCGTTATCATAATTCAACGATATTATCGTTGTTATAAATTAGCGAAATGTCATAGACAACAGTACGTTTATATGAAAACCTCAATTGTTAAATTACAAGCTCACATCAGGTGCTTTATACAGAGAAAGCGATACCTCAAATTGAGGACGGCAACGTTGGTAATTCAAGTTGCGTTCAGACTGATGAGATCAAAGAATATCTT
Organism: Megathymus violae; assembly: GCA_003671415.1. NCBI lineage: Eukaryota > Metazoa > Arthropoda > Insecta > Lepidoptera > Hesperiidae > Megathymus > Megathymus violae. Next base: position 2,044,195 of record PDGT01000021.1, read on the forward strand.
AAAGAAAAAACGAGAAGAGTCCGCTATATGTTTACAAAAGAATATCAGGCGTTATTTAGTACAGTCAAGGTATCGCCGGTATAGAAGTCAAGTGACATACATACAGAAATTATGGAGAGGAAAACTAGTAACAAGGCTGACGCGTTGCGAGTTCTTACAAAAGAAAAGTATGGTGATCAAATTACAGGCCCATATTAGAGGATATTTAATTAGAAAACAAGTGGAGCAAAAGAAGGAACTGTTATTAAAAATCAGAGAAGAACAAAGGAAGAATTGGGCAGCTTCTAAAATTCAGGTGAGGAATTTTTTTTTAACCTCTTTTATGATCTGTCACTATAAAAATAATAATTATTATTTGTAATATTGAGCCAAATATTTTTTTACCCTTTGAAGTGGAAAAAGAGAAATACCGTGGATAGCAATGTCTATAAATTAGCAATATTATCGCTAAGTTATATCGGAGGCTTTCGAACGTTATAAAAATTTCTAGTGTACGATCCGGCATAAGAAATATATACCTCCATGTGTTTAATAATAATGATCCAGAATATGTTGTATAATATAATTATGTATCTTATCTATCACTGGTAGGTTGCTTAATAATAATAATAGTTGACTAAATATTTTCAATCTACTTCGTCGATTGAGTTTTTTATAAAAATGTAGCATTAGTTAAAAATACCCAAATTAGCTAAAATACCCCAACGAATTGAAAAAATAAAGATTGCCTATTTCCCCTTATTTCTTCTCAACTATGGAGTTAGTTGCCAGGTATAAACAAGTTTATTAATATACCCTTATCAGTTATTTAATTGTAGATGAAATGAAAGGTTATTTTATTCCCAATTTAAGTATATTAGGCTACTATATTGAAAAGTTGATTGAATTTACGGTTGCCTAGACTTTAGGTGTAAAATTTGTACCGCGGGCTTTGATAATGATCTCGCACTCTTCGGACATTACACGTTTCGACCTTCTCAATTACAAACAGAAAACCGTGCGCTGCAGTGAATCTCTAATAGTTTAAAACCACACTCAATATTTGTGTACAGGCTCTATTTCGCGGCAATAAGGCTCGCATGGCGAGTGACCGCCGCATGGAAGAACTTCGCCGCAGATGGCGTGACGGCGGGCTGCAATCATCGCAGAAGATGCTCGCAGAAAGAAATGAGGACGCTATGGAAGTGCTCTCCAGTGTATCCGACATCGAGTCTGTTATACGTGCCTTCCAATCGATTGGTAAGTTTTGAAATTAATTATTCGATTACTGTCGGTCAGAGTGAAATTCAATCGCTTAAATATTGATGTGTGAACCTTGTAACCCTGGTGGCAGTGACAGAATGAGAGTAGGGTTCTGGGTTTGATTCCCGGACCTAAATTTTATGTGGCAGACAAAAATTTGTTTGACAAAAAAAATGGCGAGTGTTGGCCGTGTGGGTCCATGCTATCTACAATAAAACTTTCAACACTTTAAATCCCGCGTATCAAGCGAGATTATTGGGCAACTTTAAGGGAAAATATTTACTAACAATATAAGATATTTCAATCCCGGATCCTCATGGTTCATTTACTAATTTATGGATTTTCTGTACAATTTAATTGTTTTTTCAGAACTGTTAACTGAAGTCTTCCCCATGATGTATAACTCGAACGCTTCGTCCTTAGTGCGGCGTGTATACGTATACATGTCAGTGACTAACAGATCCATTTCAAGCATAGAAGTGTTGAAATCTGGTGCTTCAATACTTGTTAATTTGACCAGGTACAGGGTAACTGGGCCGAAAATATACGCGGTAAGTTATATCAAGTTATACTCATAGTTTCGTTTGGAACTGTAATTTCATTGATTGCATAAGGGTATTACGGCATTTATTGACTTATTTAAAACTATGTTAGTAATATTTACCATTTTTATATTTTTACAGAGAGAAAGGATAACACCCATATTAAAATTCATGTGGCGTTTCAGTAATAGTGAAACTCATTTATTTTGTAAACTTGCGACTTATTTGTGGCTGTTTGCCAAATATGAGAACGTTAAACAGGTGAGATTCATTTTATAATTTTTTGTTGGAAATTTTTATGATTACTTTACCGGTGTGGTTTACATTGTAAAAAAAAGAAGAACAAGTCAAAAAAACTATACTGACGGACTCATAAACTGCATCAAATTTCAGGATTACTTTCGAATAATTATTTTTGACAAGTATGCAAACTTTTTACATTGAACGAATGAAGATGTTGAGACTGTCAATGGCAAATTGCACAATTTAAAGTAATCGAGCCTTGTAACCTGTAAAGCCGTTCCTGTTTTTGCCTCTCTTTCTGTTATGAGCTCTGATTAAACTGACTTTGTGTTTCGTGATTGTTAACGATACACATCTGATTTTAACAGTTTCCTTGACCTTCGTTTTGGTTAAGATTCTTCACTCAATGGAACCAATCCAATCTAAACTTTTCATACAGTAGACGCATTTGATTGCCCCACTTCATTTGGGAGCTGGAGCAATAGAATAGCCCAACTTGTAGTGTTTGAGAGTGGTTGTAGCTGTCTTCGGGCTGCAACTTATGCTTTATTAAACGCAAATATGGTTTGTTCATTTGCTTATATCTATATAAAAACGCACTAACATATGTTGGAAGAACTTTGTTTGTCAATGGCGTATTTGTTTTCTTCTAGGACTTGATGGAGTTTCTTCATACGCCAGAGAATCACAAAATGTTGGTGGCGATCAAGGGCAACATAAACCGAATGAAAAGAATGACATGTAACAGGAACAAATTTAACACTCCTCAGCCGTCTAAGTTTGTTTCCCACACAATTAATCAATCACTGAGAGATAGCCTCAACTACAGTGTTTGCAGCAACAGCAGCACTTGTGGTATTCTATTGCCTACTCTAGAACCAGATTATGGTATCATTAGATTAGATAAACCTCGTTACTTTGAGGATGCACAGCAAGCCATAACTTGTCTTTTCAGTATTTATAATCTTTAAAAGTATAATGATTAATATATTTAAGTTTGTATTGTATTTGTTTTATGTTTATTGTATGAAATGGGTGTAACATTATATTTCATTTGATAATTTAATGGACATGATGTGTGTCTGATTTAATACACTTTTTATAATACAACTATTTGAATTAATAAAATATTATGAGATTAGTCTTAATATTATTAATAACCTGTATGAATCGTTTAATATAAAAATCCAGTAAGTCACACGCCCAAAATCGAAGTATAATGGTGTCAAATGTTGAATTTAAAAATAATTATTGCTCTTTGGCTTAAGTTCAATAAAACACCATTACCCTACGTAAATGAAATTTAACAGTGATATTTTTCGAATTTCTGTACGTCCTTTTGTCAGTTATTTATAGACTTCCGGTATGTCCAAACCGACCAATCAGAGTGAAGTATTCCGAGTAAACTGGCTGCATTTCAATAAATTTTGCGTAGGTACATACAATACATGGAGTCCGTGTTTTTTATTATTTTATTATTGTAAATATGGACGCATATCCATAAGTAAATTTTCAAATTCCAGTCCACGTTGATATTTTTCTAACTCCGATAGATCTCACTGCTTTATTCAATACCGTTACGTCCAAATTTAAAACTTATTACTTATCTCAATCTATATAAACACATAGAAGGATGTAGATTAAAACTATAAAAAATCATATATATTTAATATATTATTAATAAACCTTTTCGTTGCGTTTCAAAACTAGTTAAGGAAATAGACGTTTTTGTTATTTAGCGACACATCTTATGTTTATGTCTATAAGTAGAGGAAGAATCGCTATTTATTTATTTTTGAATTTGGAAATAATTCTGCAAATGGAAACGCTTGCTGCTCCTATGGGAACATCATTCGTGTACTAGAAAGTGTATAACTTTCCCTATATAAACTATATAGCTTATAGTCGCTATTATTTGCGAAAAAAAATATAAATGAGCACTTACATATTTACAAATCTATATAAAATTATGTCTTCCCTCATATAGACTTATAATAAGGGAATAAAAATATAGCATTTGGAAATCTAGTATTTGTCAGACTTTGGCTATGGTCGTTATGGTGTTTAGGGAAATTAATCAGTGTTAGGGTTGTGCGAATTATTTTAAACCTTTTCAGTGCCAAGCCATCCCGAACGCATTGTTCCGCTGTACGCCAACGTATAAATGTATAACGGATTATATAGTACGACATTAGGGATGCGAAACATGTTATCAATAAATAAAAAACAGATGTGTTAATTAAATTTATTTATTAATTTACAAATATAAATAATCGCTGTATAGTATATTGATAATTTGTTTTATTTTATGAACTTTATAGTAAGAAAACTGAGTATACCTTATCAGTGATGCATAAATTTGCTTAAGATTGTATTATATTGGGCACATCACTATTTATTTCATAACGTAGTCTATTGACTTCATGTTAAGTCTTTGACTTTCGTAGCATGATAAATTTATTTCGGATAATAATTGTCTGTTTTTTTCCTGGAGTGTTGTTGATCTATATTTGCATAACGTCATGCATCGTCCTCATCCGATGTACTTTTTTTTGTTTCATAATTAAACTCTGTATCAATTCCACACTTTGTAAAATCTGCAACAACTGATCAGATTCACATTTTTTTCAAGGTTTTTAGTACTATTCATGATGATTAATTTGATTATTATGATTACAAGCTAGCAGGAAATAATAACTTTTCTCAAGATAATAAATAACACTTTAGTACAACCTTTGTATGAAAACGTCAGGCGTAGTTTCTATCGAAATAATATATATAAGTTTCATTCTTATTGAATTAATATTATATAATGATCATTCCTTCCTTTTGTGATATAATTACAATTAGCTATTAAAAACCTATTTTCTTTGAAAATCGGGTTAAGATATCTAATGGATTTGGATTGGCGTTACTATCCGTAATATCCGATAGCGATACATATACATTGGATTGCATGTTTATATTCTAGAGCAATCACCATAGACTGATTCTGGTATTCTTTGAATTCTCAATAGTTATGCCCATTCAAGTCAAAATTGTCACTGTCATTCGGACTAAGTTTCGATAATCTAAGAAAAAATAATATCTTGTGAGCTTTTTGACATTTTGTTTTGCTTACGAAGCTAATTATAAGTCAATGGACGAATTCGTCAATTATATCTTGCTCCTTTTAGTTATACTGCCAGTGATATTATTTATAAATTTATGGGCTGGCATTGGATGGGAGCTCTTTGTCAATAACTGAGATTGATAAAATTTTATTGTAATAACGGCGTTATCACGATATGTTGTGGCTTCAAAACAATTTTTTATACGTACGTTATGAGTTTAATGCAGGAAGTTTTTCGGTTACTACATATTTCTGTTCAGCTGTTAAGATAAACAGCAGTACATTAATAAAACCAAGTTTTCAGTTGTATGTCATCTTTTTATTTAACAATCCATAAATATTTATCACAAACAAACTTGATAAAACATGAATCAGAACTGCAGAATGCAAGAATAAAAGCACACCTATCTTAAGTTCTGTCTCAGTTACTTTGGTTACATAAAATAAAAAAACAAAATTAAACCATAATTATTATGAAAAAATAATATCATATATTCATGGCAATTTAAAAAAAATATCTCAAATGTAAAAAATAATGCATCTATCTGCTTCTTAAGTCAGTGACAGATAGGCGAACATGACTTAGGTTGACATAAGCAAGATTTAATTGGATACCATATGTTTTTGCTAAATTGAGGCATTTTTTAAATAATTTACTATTCTGGAGTCCAAGAGGATTCATGCATCCTTCAGTCTGGTGAACGACAAGAGACTATGGCAATTGGTCTCTCTTTCTTAGTTGTCGTTTTGTACATCCTAGTCTAATTCCAATAGTTGTGTATGATAGTTCAGTTCTGTGCCCATCTGGTTTTAGCAAATATCTTTTAGAACCAAATGTGAAGTGTTACTTATGTGTTTCAGTATCAGTTAACTAATAATAAGCAGCACCCCTGCTTCTGTTTTGGTAGGCAACAAATCAGTGTCATTGCAGTTACTTATATGCATGGGCGGCAGTTGCTATTACAGAGCTCATTTGTTAACTATGCACAAAAAAGCATGAAACCTTATAAACACTGTCATTATTTATGCTCAGATTCAACTCTGAAGCAACAGAATTTTACATTTGACATGTTCAAGAGTATGAATATAATTCTTTTCCATATATTTTTTTAGATGCAGTTTAATAAATTCATATAATCCTTCCAAATGTCATTTGATAAATAGTATAGTTGAGCCTCAATGTAAGCAAAATTCATTTCTCTAACCAAAACATGTATATTTTCTATCTCATATGTTTAATGCTTCTACAAAATATCAATTCATATTAGGTATGTAATATGTTTATAATTACATTGATGTCAATATATATATATGTGTGTGGTTATATTAATAATTATTTTCAAAAGCAGTAACAAAATTATATACACAAATATGTCTTTAATAAAATATGCATATACATTTTTAAAACATTGATTAAAACTATACTTAATCATTTGGATGAGCCCACCACTTTCAGATTTTGTTAATGTCCTCATTCATAAGCAGCACATAATTGAATCCTTGCCTTAGACTAAGAATCTTACAGACTCAAGATGGGTTTAAATAAAACTCACCAAAATTTGATCAGTGAGTAAAGTCATTTTATCACATTGAAGATGTCTTTGGACACTTCTGATTAATTTTGTTCTAAATCTATTCAACAAAAAAAGACATTAACAGAGTACATATTCCACATACATAATTATTTTTAGACAGTTAGCAACATTCAAATAACAACATTAATGCAGTTTACATACTAGTTTTTTTTTATTAAGCCAGATCGATCACATTAAGAAACAAATTAAATTTACAATACATTTTGTACAGATACCGGCAAACATCTTGAACGAATGTCCTTGCCTGCGCAGAAGCAATTTTTAGGTATCA